>JAOTRS010000040.1:19024121-19039155 GCA_028565755.1 Dinotopterus cunningtoni
CAAAACAGAAAAGTATGAATGTTGTAACTCTTGAGATTGCAGGTGTTTTAATTTGCTCTGTGTGGTGCATGCATGGAGAGATACCAGATGGATGGGAAAATGACTGAAGTGTTTATTATGACTTTGATTATCTATCCACACACAAACACACACACACACTCAAACAAGGCTGTGTTTACTGTATGAACGTGTGTGGGCACATAATGTGGCATGCAATGAGTGTGTGCACATTTCGAAGGACACTATTATATGACCCAGGCGTGTTTACTCCCTCCCGTGAAGAGCAACTTGAACTGAGCGTGTAAATTCTGGCTTCGGCGCGTGCATCACGTAAATCAGTCTCCCTTACACTTTACGTGACCCTGAAGTGTAACCGCAACCGGTTTATTTATATATATTTAAAAAATAAAAAAGCCAAGGGCGACAGGTGGCTGACCTATCGATTTACACAATCGATAGCGTAATAACAAGGCACGCACGAACGTACGCACGCGCAAAACAGGAGCACGCAAAAAAAGAAGAAGACGCGTGTCGCCCCGCGCGCGACCGTGCGTTAGGGCGCGTGCGTCACGTCAGCGCGCGCTTTAACCTCCTGCGGGGTTTTCTTTCTTTTCTTTTTTTATTTGATTAGTGACAGGACGCACGCGATATCTGTCCAGGCGCGCGCCGAGCTTCGATATATATATATTTTTTTATTGGCACGCGCTCGGAGATGCGCGCGCGCTCCTTGCAGTCACTTATTTTATATATATATATATATACACACACACACACACACTTCTGAGCAGAAAACCATGACTAGGAAAATAATTTTGACTTCTGACAACTGATCTGACAAGAAACGCACACAAACACACACACACACACACGTGTGCAATCATGAGGAAGAAACGAGGTCGCTTCATGTCTTGAATGCAACCATGCGAGAATCCAAAATCAGTGCACAACCGAATATTATATATAGAGAGAGAGATGCATGCTTAGTATACTGTCTATCACACACACACACACACACACACACATATATGCATGCATGCACTGATCTTCTTAAACTGCCCTTTACATCATAGATGTGTGTTCTCTGGTTATGTATGCAATCCAAAAAAAATGAAATAAAGATCTATGTATTTGTTTTTACCTTAATGGAGTTTCTTTCCTGCGATGCGACTCTGCCGGTGTTCAGTGACAGGACAGAGAGGAATGTGAACAGGACAAAACGCTGCTCTCGCATCTCTCTCTCTCTCTCTCTCACTCTCACTCTCTCCATCTCCCTCTCTCTCTCTTCCAAATAATAAAGCGACCGTCTTAAAATCCCTCATCACGTACACGCTCTCTCTCTCTCTCTGTCTCTCTCTCTCTTTCTCTCTTCACCCCATCCCTAAGGCTTATCATAATGATTATGATAACTATGTCTTGAATAAATGCCTTATAATATCACTACCATTAGTGTTAGACAGATATAATAATATACGCTGAGATTATTATTATTATTATTATTATTGTGTTTGAAATCGACTCATCAGTTGAAAATCCAGGTTGAAGCACGAAACCATATAAGATCCATTATATATACATAGACATACAAATCATTCATTCATCTGAAGTTGTAGTGGTTTTGAGAGGTCATGCACAGACAGAAACCTGAGCTCAGGATCGAACCCTGAAGCTGTGTCACAGTGATGAAACCTCCTGCGCCATCATGCCACCCAGACCCTTAAAGATGCTTGATCAAAGTCGAAGCAATGCGATGCAAGGAAATAGTGGCTGTTTTTTTTGTTTTGTTTTTTAGATCTGGTCTACAAAAGATCTGTCGAATGTCCTCTAGCCTACAAGGTCAAAGGAAAGCCCACCGCCCCTCCTGTTACATTAATCATTACACTCATTGTCCACTTTATTTGGAACACCTGGACACCCTTTTCACATATCCAGACAGTCAACCATGCATGAAATTATGCAAGAGCTTATAAGCATCATAAATGGTTTGAAAAAAAAAAATCTCAATCATTTTAAATATGCTCAAATTGCCAAGCAGGATTTGTATATTTCAGAAGCATCTCATCTCATGGGATTTTCAGGCGAAATAGTAGAAAGTATCTCGGCGCACACAACTTGTCGAACCTCGGGGCGAGTGCGCTACAACGGTGGAAGAATTCATCAGTTTCCATTCCTGTCAAGACAACAAAAACAGGAATCTGAGACTACAGTGAGAACAGGGCTACTGAAACCAAGGAGGAGAAGAATGGAAAAAAGACCAGACAACTCTGTATTTTTTACTGTATTTTTTTCAATCTTTAACTGTCCAGTTGTGATGTGTATACTGTTACTGCCTAGCCAAAAAAAAAAAAAAAAAAGAAGTTGCCGATGCAAAGGGCCAAATTGCTGAGCTGCATCAGGCAAAGAAAACAACTAAGGAATTTGGTTAAGAAACCTTCGACACATTATCAAAACCTGGAGGGAAAATGAATGGAGATCACTTAAACGCTTGGTAAAGTTGCATGATAAAAAAAGAATCAACAGTAAAAATCATAGTTATGTTTAATAGCGAACGTAAGAGCATTTCCATACACACACAATGTGATAAGAACTTACAGGATTGGGACTAAACAGCTGTGTGTCCATAAGTAAACCACTTATTAGTGAGACTAAATAGGAAAAAAAAAAAGATTTCCTGAATTTGAATTTGCTAGGGAGCATAAAGATTGGGCTTTAGAACAATAGAAAAAAGGTCATGTGGTCTAATGAGTCTAGATTGGCGGTATTCCAGACGGATGGGCGTGTCAGAGTAAGAAGGGAAAGCGCATGAAGCGATGCTCCCATCATGACCACTGTACAAGCCTCTGGAGACAGTGTTATAATCTGGGGTTGCTTCAGTTGCTCAGGTCTAGACTCTAGAAACGTTATGTGGGTATAAAATGAAGTCAGCGGACGACCTAAATGTACTGAATGACCAGGTTATCACATCTATGGAGTTTTTCTTCCCTGATGGCACGGCTGTATTCCAGGATTGAAACTGTGAAAGAAGAGCATGAGGAATCATTTTGTGTGCTGTAATCAAAGCTAAAAATTATTGAATAAAATCTTAGAGTGTGTAAATTTTTTTTGGTTTTGGCCAGGCAGTGTACTATTTTTAAACAAAAGTGTGTGTGTGTGTGTGTGTGTGTGTGTGTGTGTGTGTGTGTGTTGTGATTTCATCTTTAGAATGGGTTCTCAAACCTTTCTGCTGTCAGTGATCCCTTTAACTGTAAAACAAATGTCACACACAATTATCGTCAGAAGATAATCCAACCACCTAAATTAGACTCGTTATTTAAATGTGGTCAACAATATTCAGGCTATTTATTGGAGGCCTAAAGCTTTTTTTTTTCCTTTCTATTCCAGGCTTCCAACCATCCAATGACAGAACACATTAGGTCTGTGTTGACGTTATTTATAAGTCTATTTGTTTGTGTAGTTATTGAAGTTTGGATTAAACCCATTCAATTAAAGCTGAACAATCAAATAGACTAATCAGAATGAAAACTCGAAATTATAAATGTAATAACTTTGATAATGGTGGATTGTGATTTTCAAGACACATACACACACACCCCCCGCCCACACACACACACACACACACACAAAACCAATCACAGACCCCCTGGCTATGCTTGACGGACCCCACTCTAAGAAGCACCTATCTACAGTGTTAATGCTGAGGCTTCATTATGGTAATTTGTGTGAATTACTGACCGTGTGTGTGTGTGTGTGTGTGTGTGTGAGTGAAAGAGAGGGAGAGAGAGAGAGATCTGCAGTGTGAGTAGACTCAAGCAGATAAGCAGAAGCAAATGACTCCCATTTCTTTCACCCCAGTCATCCTTTAGCCTATGAGCTGGGTGCATAGCATGGCATTAGGATATTCTTTCCAACAAATAACACTACTTAACACTGTCGCAAGCTGTAATATAGTGTTTAAGAGTTCCACTGCTTTGAGAATCTCATTATACACTGGAACCTTGGATTACGAGCATAATTCGTTCCGGAAGTGGGCTCATAATCCAAAACACTCGTAAACCAAATTTAATTTTCCCATAAAAAATAATGGAAACTCTAATTATTCGTCCCACAGCCCAAAAAAAGAAATACATAAAAACAATTAATACAAAATATAAAGTAACAATGAAACAAATTAACCTGCACTTTAAATGATGCTCGGTACTCGTAAACCAAGACTTGTTAGTTTTTCAAGTCAAAATTTATTTAAAATCTTTGCTCGTCTTGCGGAACACTCGCAAAGTGCGTTACTTGCAGTCCGAGGTTTCACTGTATGTCATACTGGGGTAGTGGTGGCTCAGTGCGTTAGGTTATTGATCGGAAGGATTGCGGTTCGAGCCCCAGCTCCGCTAGGTTGCTGCTGTTGGGGCCTTGAGCAACACCCTTAACACTTTCTGCTCTGAGATGCTGTATAATGGCTGACCATGTGCTCTGACTCCAGCCTACTAACCACGCCAGGATATGTAAAGAATAAAGAATTTCACTGCGCAGTAATGTATATGTGACCAGCAGAGGCTGAACTGAACTTATCTACAGTTTCTATCTTGGTTTTCCAGCATCCCATTGAGGAGAAGTATTTAACAGACAGGCAAAGAAAACCACTCACTCATCCACTTTCCACTCCATATAATCATCCTCTTCTTCCCTAAAAAAGACTATCCCTCCTAGGCATGTCTACCTGTAACTGACAGCACCCGTTACAGAAGCGCTCTTCCTATCTAACCACTCCCAACTCTGTCTCCAAGTGACATGTAGAGTTTGAAGTTCTGTCCTCACTTCTGCTTCTATAGCGCAGCAGACAGCAGCACAAACCCTTTCCCCGGCTGTCACGCACGGCCATGAGTGTGGGTGTGTAGAAGCATTTGATATTGGCCTGGTTTGTTTTGACTCATTCAAAGGAGTGTGTGTAAGTGTGTGTATTTATGGCTGTGTATGGAAAAAAATCCTAAACTGGTATTAACAACTATACAATATACTGCAGCTAAAGCCAAAGACGTCTGCAGAGCAAGCACAGTGACCTGATTTTTGATCAAACAATGCTGTAAAATGAGGCAAGAGACTACAGACAGCTACAGTGATGAAGGTTAGCAGGTTAGACGCTATGTTTTGTGTCGGTGTGTGTGTGCGTGCGTGTACAGGAAATTCTTGCAAGCACTGGATACAGAGATAAGGCACAATATGTGCCAGGCATAGACGATACTATAGGTAGGGAATGCGTTGCCAATATACTATATAACACAACAAGAATATTATATTTGGCAATAATTCTATCTAAACTCCATGGCAAATATATGGAGAATTCAAGCAAAAATGACTATTGGCATGGTTGACGTGTTGATGCGTAACGTCAGGCTTTTAGTCCCTTCACACTGAGTGAGATTCCCGTATGAGCCGCTGGCAGCAGAAAGAGAAACAGCCCACTTACACTTTTGTAAGTGTGTCACATTATGTCATATTAGGTCAACAGGACCTGGAATTACAAAACGTTTCACCTAAAAACATGGTTTCGCACAACGGGACAGTGAGTAAATGGTCTATTTGTGTTCACTATTTGAGTATCATAGTGAACAAAGAAAAATGCATCTTCATGTTACATAATCATGACGTCTTTCTAGATCATAACTAAAGACCATGTTTTTTTGTTTTAATGGGTCTCTAGTGAGCTTCACTCACAAGCCCAAGTCTGAAAAAAATAACTCAGAGCATAAAATGAGCTGTGTCAGGCATGAGGTCGAATTGGCATTTCACTGACGCACCTCTGACTCTGCCAGTGTGAACTGAAATGTAACATGTGAGACTACACGTAATTCTTGCACCAATAACTCATGATTTGCTGATGTATCCCTGTGTAGAGATTTACAAAAAAAAGATTTTGTGGATTTTGTGGATATATATATATGTATATATAATCAATAAGCCATGTTATGATATATACATCTATAAAAATAAAAAAAAGATTTTGTTTGTGCAGTGGTCAGAACTTGCTCTTTTAATTCTATCTTTTATGTTTTATACATTGGAAGACACGAAACCAGTCCCAGAAAAATTTCTGTTTGTATGTCTGTCCTGTCAGATTTTGTCACGGCATCATGCAAAACTGGCTGCACGGAATTTAATAATACTTTGCCTGAAGTTAAACCTGCACTATGAATAAAATGTTGAGTAGAACTAAAGTTGTGAGCAGTTATGTTCCAGATTATAAATCTTATGTTTCGACAGCATAATGCGCATGCAAACTGTGGGCGCATCTTAAACGGAATTTAATGAAACTTCTGCAGTACATTGCAGATATCTGCCTGAAGTTTAACCTGCACCATTAAGTGATATCCAAATGATGAGTAAAAGCGATGTTATGAACAGTTAGGTGCCAGATTCATAATAATCTACTTTTTTTTAAAAAAAGCTACTTGCTCAATGTACACACACACCTGCACCTATAGATATTAATTAGAAAAGCTAAACTGAATATTTTTACTGGGATTACTTAATATTTTCCCTGCTGAAATAACAGCACTGAAGTGGTAGAAGTCCATTTGAACACACTGGATTCGTTTTAAGACAAAATGTAATCTTTATCCGATCTACTTTTTCAATTTCTCATCTGTGATTCATTCTCCTACTAACGAACAGGGAGTGTATTTGGTCAATGATGAGAGAAGTACAACTTAGCGTAAACAAGGCGTAAGGTACTCAATCTTACAACATTTTATTTCTTTGTATTAATAAGTTAGGCAGAGAGTTCTGCCAGACAGACAGATAACCTGAAACCTGAAATAATAATATCACTGATTACATTAAAACGGATTTAAGCTTTAATTTTTCAATTATTTCTACGAACTCTTTTCCTGTCAACAACGGGTACTTGGGTTAGTGTTTATTAAATCATTTGTATGTTTGACTTGTGATATGTATTATAGTTTAAATGTAAAACAATAATCGCTGATGAAAACATGTTTCTGTGAGCATGGATTTCGAAAAATGCTATAATGCAGAGACCTTCAATCACATGGTCAGCCTGGAATTTGGCCACCAGTGCATGTAGGGCAAACTTATTCACAAGGCATATTTTCCCACTTTTTGCTGAGTTAAGCACGAAGCAATGAGCATTCTGTACAGGTTCACGGGGAGAGGATCAGTGTGTCATCAGCATCAGTTCACCTTAAGATGTGAAAAGATTTCTCAAGAATTGCAGGAGGAAGACGCAGGAGAATCCTTTCACATCTGGCCATCAGAGGTCACAAGGTACGGTAGTATGTGCATCTTGAAAATGCCTGTTGGGTCAAACATAACCTGAAGGGCAGAAAATTGGACTGGATGAGGATAGCGACCTCATAAGATACACCTATCTTAAAGGCCATAAGAATGCATCATGCAAATTTACTGATGTTGGTGAGTCCTTAATTCCAAAGAAGGTTGGTGTCAATGGAGGAACCTGAGTCCTTGTGCAACCAGGACCCAGTGATCAAATGTGGTTGTGAAATAAGTAATATTTTTGGGGGGCGCATTGGGATTTTTTCAAGGTGAAGGGGGACCATTTTGATAAATGACTTATGGGGGTGTCCCTAGGCCTTTGTTAAGGCTTTGATGAGGCCTGGACGTCTTTAGAGGACGTAATAGCCTATTGGTAACATATGGCTGGTCTGCTTTATTCTGTTATCTTGGTTTCAAATCCTGAACTCTCCTCTCATGGGCTTATTTGGCCACAGGCCCAAAGAGCATCTCAGGTGCATTGGGCAGACTTTGCAGAGTTGCTTTGCATGCTGCTGGCAATGTGAATTATGCCAGGAAGATATAAACCAGATTAGTGGCGAGCTTTCCAATTTCCCATGCAGTATGCTGTGCTGTCAAAAGTGAAGCTTCCATCAACTTTGAAGTGGAGGAAGCGGCTTCTACCAATCGGAGCAGGTTTATTATAATATACATATCAGTCCCTTGTTCAAACTCAGCCGTCTGGTGAAAACATTCACAATAACTATCATTAGCTCAACTGACCGAATGACACAAAACAAGGATAACTAAGCATTTTCTTCCTCTTACATAAATGTTAAGGCACAATGGAGAATAGAGAATGTGAGATTTGAAACTGGGAATAAATGCATGCTATTGCTGTATAATGAGACAGCGAAATATTTCCTTTGTGTCATGTGTGTAGTATTTTAGACAAATTGTCATTGAAATGCACTGTGTATATAGTGTGAAGGCTTTGTTTCCTTTGGGTACATTGGAGGTCTTACTATGCTATCTCGTAGGCAGATGGAGAGCTGTGTAATTGAAGGTGTACTCAAGGCTTTTGTTGCCTGGTATAAATTGTAGTCTATTTTTCTGGCAGCTGGTCTTAGACAGATCATTACTTTGATCCGTTTAAAGTTTGCCACAAGAGTGGGTTCTGTGACTTCTTTCTTATCTCGGCTCACCATTTCACTTTTCTCACCTTCCCTCCAGCATTAAATATTCTCACTCCTCCAACAATTGACCAGTTTTTTTTCTTTCCCTTTTACTTTGCTCTTTCCAGTGCTACGTATTCTTCCATCAGGTATTCATTTTTCTTTCTCCATAGATATTACTACATTTATCTGTGCAGCACAACCGTGGTGTTTTGCAGCAAACAGGAGTCAATCACACTGGGCTGAGTGATTATTTTCACTTTGACAAAAAAAATTAATAAATCGCTCAAAATACGTATATAGGACCATGTGCCCTTCCATGTAGAGTACGTAACTGTCAGTGATACTGTATGTCGATATCTGTGTCCCAAATTGGGCAATTATTTAATTCAAAGAAGATCTTTTCATCAGCCACCATGCAATTACGTAAGATGTTACTGAGATGTGTGCCTTGCAAGTGGAGAGCTGATCCGACTTAGTCAACTTGCATGTTCCCCTTACAGGCAAGGACACAATGCATGTGGCCACCTAGTATAAGATTAAAATAGTTCTTCCAGCTGTAATGGAAGATCGTCCACCTTAAAGTTGCCACATGTTGATTTGCTTGCTCAACTATCAGAGCAGTACTTTCAACATTGCAGGGAATTTTTATCAGGAGAGCCTGTAGTCTGTAGTTAGCTTCACCAAGGGCTACTCATCTACTAGACCACAGTGCAAACGATGGACTGTTGAGACGCTGCATGTTCCCTTGAGAGTTCTAGCTATATGGAATTTCACGATTGGCCTTTTAGAATGGTTGAATCTACACTCTATGTACATATGATCTGCATGTAGGTTTGTATAAAGATATAAGTCTAAAAAAGTCATTGAAAGAAAATGGTGGGAAAGGTTTAGTATAGTGCCTTAAAAAGTATTTACTTGCTTACTGTTTTTTTTTTTTTTTTGCATATTTGACATTCTTCAATGATTCAGATTATCAAACAAATTTTAATATTACACAAAAATAACCAAGTAAATAAAAATCATTTATTAAGGGAAAAAAACTGTCCGAACCTGCCTATGTCCTTGCTCTTTCCCCAAAGTCCAACTTTACCATGTGAAAAAGTAATTGCCCGAAATCACCCATCCCACCCTACCCCAGGCTAACTTATCAATGACTTTCCTGTGATATTTGTTAAATTTCAATTATCACATAAAGGTCTGATTACTGCCAGACCTGTTGAATCAAGAAATCACTTAAATAGAACCAGTGTGGCAAAATGAATCACCCTCAAAGATCTCAATAAACAACACACCAACTAAAGAGATTCAAGAACAGATGCGAGACAAAGTAAATGATATTTATCAGTCTGAAAAGCGTTACAACGCCATTTCTAAGGCTTTGGGACTTGTGTGAACAACGGTGAGAGCTATAATCCTGAATCAAAGATGCAAAAAATCAGGAAATACTTTTTCAGGGCACTGTATATGTAGCACTTGTGCAGCACTTTGGTCCACAGATGCCATTTTAAATGTCCTCTAACCGACTAAACAACCAACCACCCAACCACAAGCCATCGAGCTTCTTTCCTTCCTTGCTTCCATCATTTGTTTCTTCTCTACTGTTTTCCCCAGTGTTTGGAACACCATAGCATCTTCAATTCCATGTGGACAAAAAGTTTTGACACCCTCATCTCTTCATCTATACCTCTTCTCTGAGGATTTGCCCTCCCCAGAATGACTCCCTTCAGAGACCAGCATACCAGCAGGCAAGGAAATCCTCTTGAATAAGAGCTCCTACACTAGTCTCTTTCCCTCTATTCCTCTGAGAGCCAAGATCCAGTGCTTTGCTTGATTCATTGACTGACAAGCAGTGACAGACGCCTGTGTCAGCCATTGCAATTGACCTTTGAACAAGTCTCAGACTGAAGTAATCTGGGGATTTTTACCCAAGGTCATATTCAGTGAATCAATCATTTGACCTCAGAGCTTTCTATTTCCATGTTGTTCCTACATGCCTCACTTGTATGTTTTAGGATGGAAAATGGCAATGTGCTTCTCAGACCAAAGTGTTCATTTGTCAGGAAAGACAGAGGGCTCCCTTGTCCACACTTAGGCTGATCTTCTGGATGGCGGATACTGTAAATTCACCATGGCCTATAAATGCCCTTCATGTAAAAACAAGAAAATCGGAGATCGATACATCCTGGGTATTATTGTGCACTTTCCCCAAACTTTTTATTAGCAAAATTTATGTGTATTCACACTGTACTGTAGTGTTTACAGGTATAGACTGAGTCAAAATAAATTCCACCACTGCTTCTCACACTTTGCTCTCACCATTTGTTTTATGCTCACAGCTGTCGGTGTACTTGAAATTTTATGTTTTTTGTGCATCCAGATGGGTTGTGTCAGGAACACGCTTTGCACTTTACAGGTGATGATTATACAGTAAGCACACAAGTGCAAAAAATATATATTTATATATAAAAAAAAAAACACTGCATTTCTTAAACTTTAAACTATACCCGTAAATCTGTTTTTTTTTTTTCCTTTCAGTTTGGCGTACGCCAACATTTTACACACAGCTGTACTAAAAGATTCATAAATGAGGCTCATTGTTTGAATACATTATCCAGGCTTAAGCAGGTTATTCTACTCAGCATTCTAAACGCTACTTCTGTTTCTAGAAGTCACAGAAGAGCTTCGACCAAATAAACAGCAGCGCATTCACACTACGTGAACTTTCTGCACTGACTTTAAATGTACCGTGGCTGTGTATTCAATACTAACATGTAGGGGAAGATGGACGATGTGATTAACACAGTGTGGTTAAAATTCATTTCAATGTAAATCGTACAAGTCTAGCACCACCTACAGATTGACTTTGAATTACATGAATATACTGCATAATAATTCATAATTCATTCCTTTATATGGTATGTAAATTATTTAAGTGAAACAGTAAAGGGTCAGCATGTTGCAAGGATCAATGAATTGTTTTTATTAATATTGTTCGATTTGTTTTGCCGCAAGCAATAAGGAAGAATATGTTAGCATGCTACAAAGTGTGATATCATTGAAATGTATTCAAATTGCAATTGTATGGTAAGTTGAAGCAGGACACATGGGCATTAACTTGGCGTGGGCTTTATTTGAACTCATTTAAATCCAGAAATGCATGTCAGAAGTCATACATCTATAAGTCTATGTCAAAAGTCATGATATGATATCCTATATAACATCTAAAACATTTACCATAGAATTTTTCTGCTATTGCAGCAAGTACAAGTATTTATAGGCACGTACTGTATTTGAATGCTGTAGCCAGGCATTATGTAAGAAGTCTAAGTTTTTTTTCCTTCTCTAATTAGTAGCCTCATTTGCGAATCAATTTGTTTGCATTTAATAATTAGAATGACATGTAGATCTTCAATCCTGCGTTTTCAGTTTTCCGTTCTGTGATGTGTCGTCCGATATGGTCGCTTTTACAACGGCGACCTAATTCTAGCCTGCACTGCTCTTCATTTATTGTCATCTTATGTTGTAACTCGCTCACTTCCGATAGCCACTGGAGCAATACCATTCTCTGTTCAAACGACACGCACACGTCGAATCGGAGCGCAGGTAAATGAGTCGTCTCTGGAAAATTGATACGTCCCCCTTTTCAGGCGAAGTGGCTCATTTTTCTCACCTGACAGAAAGCAAAACTCTGTACTGATTTAACACAGAGGCTAAATAAACAAACAGGCTGTACTCTCAGATTCCTGCAGCTCTTAGTAGCAATTATTTCTCAGACGTTTACATAAGAAATTAATGATCATTAGTGTCAAAATTTACCAGCTGTCTGACAGAAATTCGTTGCCAGCATCGTAATATTACACAGTCTAATGAGAAACAGGCATCATAATCCAAAAACCTTTTGATGAGTTTGTCTTATTAGGTAATGAGCTCTATACCTTGATGTTATCCAGACTAAATTTACTCAACACTTACGTTACGTTAGAGATTATTAGGCCAGATTTACTTATCAAAAAAATAAATAAAAACAACACTTGGCTCAGAACAACTTAGCTATTGTTACGCGCCACCATAATAAACCAAATTATCTCCAACATGGTCCCACTGCAGTAATAATTATATCCAGTAAAATGGACTCTTCTTTATTTCTAATTTGGATTTAAGTCGCCCATCACAAGACGTAAATCATCTAAAGCCAACATCTTATGGAAAGATGGATATATGGAATGAAATGCTTGAGTCAGCATCTGTAGTGCCAATCGTGATTTCATCTCATCCATTTATCTTTCCCCCATTTCCTTGCTTTTTTTCTTTTCATTTTTCCACTTTTCTTTATCGACCAGATGGCTGACCCATCTGTTTTCCCTCTACCTACTGTCTCCCCTACCTCGCCATGCTTCGTGAATTTAAACCTCACAGCTGCGTAGCCACTCCAACGAACTTGGAAGGTGATGCATGCTGCGATCCTTAACTTCATTCGTAATAACATTCCCAAATCGCATTTCATACCTTCGATCGTGCAAGAACACTGTACTAAGACAGGCTTTGCTTTTTTTATTCTTATTCTTATTATTATTATTATTATTATTATTAATAGTTGAAAATAGGGGGTGTACTACTCTGACCTCCGGCCTGTGTGTATGGAGCAGAGATGGGTAGAGTAGCCAAAAAATGTACTCAAGTACTTCAGAATAGTATTACTCAAGTACTGAGTAACTGTTTCAGTCGTAATGTCCGATTAATGTTTTTAGACATTATAATAATTATATATGCTAACATTGCAACATTCAATGAAACAGCCACAAACGTACTACTAATAAACTTACCGCAACAAAAAAAAAAAAAACCTTTTGCACTGTGTGTAAGCGAACCATGAGGAACCGTCCTCTTGGACATTGTAGCATTGGAGACAGATGCCTCTACTAATTTTGTTTTTATTCCCCGCCTACCACGGCTGAAGATTTTTTTCCCGCTATGCCGTCAGTTTGTGTGTGGTCATGTGACTACATGTGGTTATTGTTACTGCGGCTGATTGGTCAAATGCAGTCATGTGATTATTGTTGCTAAGTCTGATTGGTGAAACACAGTCACGTGGTAGATCCACCGGCTGCATGTGTAGAATAAATGGTTAGAAAAGTGACGAATCGAGTGTAGCCGAATGTAGCGGAGTGTGCATTGTAGACTGACTGGCATTTCCAAATTAGCCTAGTGTATAATTGGGTTTGTGAGAATGTGTGGTTGTACCCCGTGATAAGTTCGCAATACATCTAGCATATACTGTACCTTGAGTTCCCTGGTTTAGGCTCCAGGCCCTCCACAGCCCTACTATAAACCTTGCGTAAAAGCAATGATGCAGTGCCCCGGAGCAGACAGGGTTAAGGACCTTGCTTAAGGGCCCAATAGTGGTAACTTGGTTGAGCTGGGGCTCAAACCACCGACCTTCTGATCAGTAACCCAGAGCCATAACACACTACTGAGTTATTACTGCCTCATGGGTATAATGGATAATAAAGGATGGATGTATGAATAAACAAGACTTTTCTCTTACACAGCCAAACTTTCAAATTTGATACAATACCAGCCAAAGGCGACCACAACATTTCAATTACAGGATAATTTTTCATTTTTTTTATAGACTTTCTTTTGGGATAAAACCAATCACCTTGAGAAATTGAATTCCCTATCAGCCACATCAACATCCTCTGCGCTACTGACTATTTCTTACATGAGGGTCAGCTTATAAGTTTTTCTATAACTCCCTAGCACCTGTTGCAGCTGCTTCCTTTTTTACTCTAGCCATTTTTTCCTCCATCTTCAACCTTGCAACCGTCTAAGTCTTTTGAGTCAGGTTGTTCTCAAGGTTTTGTTTTTATTATTTCATCGCAGAGAGTTTTTCTTTGCCACTGTTATTGTCACCGATGTCTATGGTTACATTATAAAATGGAATTAATGGACAAGCTGCTGGACAAACACATGGTCTGCACATGGTAATATAACGGTAGCAAAATGATGAACATGTGTCAAGCATTATGGCTCCTTTTACACAAACTGCTCAATTGACAAAATGATTTTTTGCAAGATTTTTAAAGCAACATGCTACAAAAGACATATATCCATTATCTATTCTGCTCATCCTGTTTAGGGTTGCAGGGTGCCTGCAGGCTATGCCAGGGAACCTAAGTCACTTAAGCATACACTGAGGGCAATTTGGAAAGACCAGTGAAACTAGACCATATGTATTTGGACTATGGGAGGAGACTGGAGTACCCAGAGGAAACCCACCTAGCAAACACCACGGACACACAGCAGAGATTCGAATCCCTATCCCCAATTGTTGCGAGGCAGCAATGCTAAGCAGTAAGTCACTGTGCCATCTAGTACAAATTTAAATATTTATGATCATTCTAATCTAAACAAGCTGTTAGTCATACGGCAGCAGCATGCATTCTCACCTCACCTTGATTAAAATTCAGTCACTGCTACTAAGCCTACAATTGAAGCCTCATTGTATGAAAATTTATTTGATTATATACAGTGGTAACTAGTGTTGGGGGACGTAACTTTTTAAAGTAACTAATTACATTACAAAATTACTGTCTTTAAAAAGTAATCAGTTACAT
>JAOTRS010000040.1:19056246-19074048 GCA_028565755.1 Dinotopterus cunningtoni
CAGTCATCACTTTTTCTGACATTGACTAGAGCAAACAGCCTCATTGTGTGTGTGTGTGTGTGTGTGTGTGTGTGTGTACATAAAGTGTCTAAAAGAAACATCAATTAACTGTAGACTAAAAAGGCCAGAGTTTGTCAAAGCAGCGAGTGTTTGTGTGTGTGTGTGTGTGTGTGTGTGTGTGTGTGTGTGTTTGTTTGTGTAAGAACGAGTGCTTTGTTCTTACAGTATGTTCTAGTCATAGTGGAAAACATAAACAAACAAGCACTGAAGAGGGTCAGATGTGTCATTTGTGTGTCTGTGTTGCTATGTGTCTGTGTTGCTGTGCGTGTGTGTGTGTGTGTGCGCGCGTTAATGCGGTTAAGATTTCAGTCACGTCTTCCTGTCTCTCACACTCCCTGCTGTTGGCACTCACCGGCACTCACACACTCACACATGTACACACTCCAGACTTTTCCTCTTTTTCTCCATAAGCACAGAGACGCTCCCTGCTGAGCTGCCACTCCACTCCAGCAGAAGCCTTATAATACTGTAATGTACAGTTAAGTCTCTTAGGGCAACATGTTGTTATGATGTATAATTACTTGGTTTCCATGGAAATGCTACAGAGTGGCTCTGTGATGTTCCCTGCAGCTCTATGATATATGAGTGCAGCTTTATGTGCAGCTCTGTGACCCTCAGTGTAGCCCTGTTATTCTCTATGATCCTCATTTTATCTCTATGATGCTCAGTGCAGCTCCTTCATCGTCAGTGTAGCTCTATTATTCTCTATGATCCTTATTGTAGCTCTATGACCCTAAGTGCAGCTCCTTCATCTTCAATATAGCTCTCTTATTCTCTATGATCCTCAGTGCAGCTCTGTCATCTTCAGTGTAGCTTTAATACTCTATATGATCCTCATTGTAGCTCTGTGAACCTAAGTGCAGCTCCTTCATTGTCAGTGTAGCTCTATCATTCTCTATGATCCCTATTGTAGCTCTATAAACCACAGTGTAGCTCTGTCATCATTAGTGTAGCTCTTATATACTATATGATCTTCATTGTAGCTCTATAATCTTCAGTGCAGCTCCTTCATCTTAAGTTTAGCTCTTTTATTCTCTATTATACTCAGTGTAGTTCTCTGTCATTCTTAGTTTAGTTACACTATCCTTTATGATCTTTAATATAGCTCTGTGACCATAAAAGTAGCTCTATTATGCTCTATGAGCATCAGTGTAGCATTATGATCTTCACTGTGGCTCTATAATGCTCTGTGATCCTTAGTGTAGTTCTGTGACGCTTGGTGTAGCTCTGTAATTGTCGGTGCAGTTCTATGATTTTTAGTGAACCTCTATGAACCTCAGTGTAGCTCTATGATTCTCAGTGTATCTGTGTGAATCTCAGTGTAGCTCTGTGAGCCTTAGTGCGGCTCTATTCTGATTCTCAGTGTATTGTAGTTCTATTGTAATCCTCAGTGTACCTCTATAAACCTCATTTTACTTCTTAGTGTAGATCCATGACTCTCAGTGTAGCTCTGTGATCCTCTGTGCAGCTCTCTGATATTCATTACAGCTCTGTGACACCCCTCCCCAACCCTGACATGACACCTCATTTGGTTGTCTTTCTTTCTTTCTTTGTTTTATTGTTGGATGTGAACAGTAAACAGTGAAACTCTCAGCCATGGGGCCATTAGACATCCAATATGTGAAAGGCTCACATTGAAAATCTGTTTATTGAACATTATTAAATGTTACAAAAACACTGAGTTTTCCCAAATGCACAGCCGGTAATATTGTCAAACTCCCCTGCCACACACTCCTGTCACACACTCCTGTTCTATCCTCAAACCTAAAATGGCTGAAATGTTTGCTCTTCTTTCTTTTTTGTCCTGTTATTTTTTTTTAAGATGGGGTTCTGAATTAGTGCAACGTTTATGCCAGTGTTTTAAAATGCAAAATCACAAGCAGGTCAAATTTAATAGATATATAAATGATTTAGGATTATAGAAATGCATACAGGATTGCTTGTTTGTTTGTTTTGTTTATTTATGCTTTTGGCTCAGATTTATGGAACATGCCATACTTCCCAAAATACACATTTTACATACTGCACTCAGGTTGAGTCACGGTCAGATTGCATTTCCCTCCTCTCTCTCTCTCTCTTTCTTTCCCTCTCTCTCTCTCTCTCTCTTTTGTGTAAAAGAGACAGGTGTTCACACCTGTCTAAATGTTCTGCATGTCAACACACTAGCATTCCATTCAAAGTCTCCTATGGTAGTCATATAGTACACACACTTTGACAGCAAAATAAGATAAGTCCATTTTTGCAGTTTTGAGAAAAGTTTTTTTCCTCAAACATGAAGCTAGAAGTTTTGCCAACTGATAGCGAATATTTCATGGCAGGTTTTCTTTGAGTTACGAGGCTGTTAAAAAGCACAAATGCCAAAGTGTAGCTCCTGAAAAATGTCCATTTGTCCCTATCATGCAGAAATTGCGAGTTTGATTCCTGGGTGATGCTGCTGCTGCCCTCGGCAGCCAGGTGTCTAGAGAGAGCAGACTGAATGTACTCTCTCGTGAAGGATGGATGACATCCCCGAAGTCTCACAATAATCTTACTGTAATTACAAAAGCCAATCATGGTCGTCTGTGATCTCACGTAAGCAGAAGGGGCAGATAGCACTTTTTTCTTTCAAATGTATAATGCTGTGATCATTAGGGTTGTAGAATGTGAATTTGTAGCATTTTCAAACTGCTACAATTTTACCTCCTACAGTATTTTCACAAAAAATGAATCAGACTTAAATTGGGTTTTGTAGTTAATTAAGGCTGCAAATTAGTATAAATATTATGTTGGTTGTGTTAAAGTTTTTTTTTTTATATAGTGAGCTTATACTTTAATTGTGATTTTATAGTGATTCACTAGCAGCCAATTAGGTCATGGAAAGAAGTGATGAGTTTTCACGTCGACACACGATGAAAGCTCGCTATCATACACTACAGTATCTTACATAGTTTAATTAAATATACTGTATAATGCAGAGTTCGAAATACATCCAGATTGTATAATGTCCTATTTCACGGAACGACTCTTGAACGTTAAGTGATGCAGTTCTGTCATTCATTACTGCTAGAGTGACTGCAGCAACAGTAACAGAGCACGTTTCCTTGGCTTCAAAATTCTCCACAAACTCTTTGAACACATTTAAACCACTCGGGGCAGCCGCTGTGTCGCAAGGGATGTATCTTCGCTTCACGGATCATACAACAGAATAAAGCATCTCGACTTGTCTGCTTCTGCTTAAAAATCAGGCATCTACGTGTCATGCTTTAAAGTCAAAACGTTGAAGTTTAAAACTTATAAAATAAGGTTATGGTTTAGTGGTTTTCAATTTAAATGTTTTGTTATAGGCAACTTTAACAGTGTCAGAGAAGAATAATTTCCCAAAATGAGTCAAAATGGCATTTATCGTGTTCTCCTGTCAAACTGTTCATATATAGAGTGTGTGTGTGTGTGTGTGTGTGTGTGTGTGTGTGTGTGTCGTAACTAGAGGTTTACTGTGTATTGGTTTCTCAGTGTGGCTCATGTTAAGCTTGGTGTGTAATCAACACATACTTGTGGCTGTGCATGTGAGAATGTGTGTGTGTGTGTGTGTGTGTGTGTGTGTGTGTGTGTGTGTGTGTGTGTGTGTGTGTGTGTCGTGACTAGAGGTTTACTGTGTATTGGTTTCTCAGTGTGGCTCATGTTAAGCTTGGTGTGTGTAATCAACACACACATGTGGCTGTGCATGTGAAAATGTGTGTGTGTGTGTGTGAGCGAGTGTGGGCACTAATGGATTAACCCACCTCTGCAGGTGTATGTAAGTGCATTATCACAGTCCATTAAAGATGACTGAGAGTAAAAAAGGACAGACACCTCCATTATTAATCTGTCTGTCTGTCTGTCTCTCTCTTTCTGTCTGTATTTTTCTACCTCATTCTGTCTGCCTCTCTCTCTCTCTCCCTCTCTGTCTGTTTCTTTCTCTTTTTCTCAGCTTTTCTCTCTGTCCATCTGTCTCTTTTCTTTTTGTTTGTCTCTATCTGTTTTTTTTCCTCCTTTTGACTGTCTGTCTGTCTGGTGGTTTGTCTCGCTCTCTGTCTCTGTCTGAGAATTTTTTTCTGATATAAGTTCTACCATTATATTCAACCTAATCTCATATAGAAGTCAAACAGGAAGGCCATTTAAAAGTGTGTGTTTTTTTTATTTATTTGTGTGTGTGTGTGTGTGTGTGCGTGTGTGTGTGCGTGTTCGTGTGGGTTTGTATAGGGTGATAAATAAATTATCTATCTTTGCTCTGGAGAAGAAACAGACTGTTTTTACCTTTGACAGTTTGATTTTTTCCTTTTCTTCTGTGGATTTGAAGCTGAGCTTCTGCTTCTACTGCACCTGGGGGTCTGGAAAAGTCCAAGTTCTCTGAAGTTTCCACTAAAAACCTGCTGAAGAACTGATGCTTTTTTCGCTTTGTTTTTTTTTTTCTCATAACGTTTTACTTTCTGGAACATAAGAGTTTGTGCTACTAATATTTTGCAGTATGATGTTTTGTTAAAATTGTATCGTGGTGTGTGTGTGTGAATGTGTTGTGATGGTTGTGGTGTGTGTTTCGGTTTCGTCAGCGAGTATGTAATCTTCTTTCGCAGCTGTGGTACCACTGAAATGGGTTTCATCTGGAATTTTCTGCTATAAAGCATGAGTTCCAGTGAGAGATGACGGCGTGGGAGTCGCCTGTCCGTATC
Organism: Dinotopterus cunningtoni; assembly: GCA_028565755.1. Lineage (NCBI taxonomy): Eukaryota > Metazoa > Chordata > Actinopteri > Siluriformes > Clariidae > Dinotopterus > Dinotopterus cunningtoni. The sequence continues at coordinate 19,060,992 of JAOTRS010000040.1, forward strand.
AGTTCTGCTCAGATTCACACTGTGTGTGTGTGTGTGTGTGTGTGTTGATGCTAGCGGTCAAGTGCACACATGGAAAGAAAAAGTAAAGAGACCAACATGAATAATCTGAAAACCTTGCAGAGAGAGAGAGAGAGATAGAAAGAGAAAATGTGTGTGTGTGTGTGTGTGTGTGTGTGTGTGTGTGTGTGTGTGTGTGTTATTTTACAGAAATGGCTATAAGTTCTTATACTGCTCAGCACGTGCCATTGGGATGGCTGGGATTACTAGAGGATATTTACAAGGAGTTAATGATAGTGGCATCATTTTACCACAAGGGCCTCTCATGCTCTCACCAAGCAGCCTACTTTCAGCTTTTCACAGGTACTCACACACACACACACACACACACACTCACAACTGCTGATACAAACACATATGATTGTGTGCTCTGTTTTCAGGGAGTTGATCGAGAAGAAACCAGAGAAGTTTAAGATCGAGTGCTTAACTGACATTAGAAATTTGTTCCCATCAAACTCTGAGCCTTTCTATGCAGCCTTTGGCAACCGCAGCAATGTGAGTGCAATTTGCAGGGTTTATTTTTGTAAACTTTTTGATTTGCCTGGTTATTAACAAACCACATAAATCCTGTTAGGCAAGTGATTTTAAGGTCTTGCTTCTTGCTTTGCTTTGTTAATACTACACCCCAGTCAACATAATATACAGTTAATCATAGTATTAATAAAGACTGATGCAATAGCCTACTGTATATATCCTTTTGTGCATTATTTAAATCTACACATTACTGTTTCTTTTTTCTTGCATGTCATGATCATATTATGTCTGTCAAATTTGCCAACACCATGACAGAATGTTAAGAGCATATTCTAATCTTTATTGGTCCTCTCTGTATCAAGTAGTCAGTTGCACTTTGATTTAAGTGTATATTTATTTTCCGAAGCATATATAATAAAGCTCAGATTTATACATGTGCTTTCAGGATGTGTTTGCCTACATGCACGTGCAAGTTCCAACATGCCATATATTCACAGTAAACCCTAAAGGAGAGGTAATTCAGGAGCAGACCAAAGGCAACAAGACATCGTAAGTTTCTGACTTCACATAAAGTGCTTCATCTGGACTTCATCTAGAGCCAGAGCCGATGCAGAGTGAATGAATAAATCATTTAAATTGTAAAGCACTGCTTCTGAACAAGTCTACTCCAAGCACGTATATATACACTCTCCTAAAACAAATTTTATATAAGGTTGTGAAGTTGTATGAAATCTTCTTGTGCAAGTTTGGACGTCTTTACTGTGTAGGTTGGTAATTTTACACAGTAAAGCTGTTTCTGTATAGTCCTTTAAATTCATCATCGTCTTGATGACACAAAACCAGAGTTTACCGCTCTGTGTCATTTTATAGCATGACGATGTCTACCAGTCAGTTATGTGACCCTGGTGAAGATCTGTTTTCTTTCTATGTATGTTTTTCAGGTATAGTCGCCTTAATGAGCTGGTGGATCATGTTTTCCCTTTGGTTGGCAAAGAGCAGAGTGCTGCATTGAATTACCCAGAATTCAGTTCCTTCTGCTATTGGAGGCAGCCTGTCGCTGAGATTAGTCAGGAAGACATCCTGCTACTCTGATTGGCAGGGAATAGAATTGATTTAAGCTGAAACACTGGTGCCATTTGTAATGATTGAAACTTTTTTTTTTTTAATTATAAAACTGCTGCACTGGAAGAAGATTGAGTAGAATTATTTTAAATATAGTCAAATGTATTGAATATCCCTCTTTATATTGTCTTTATATTTTTTTGTTATCAATTACTTGAAGTAAGCTACCATTTAAATCTCTGTAAATATCTCTAGAAATAATTTTAATAATCTTATATTTGTTTTAAACAAATTCAATTATATGAAAATATTTCTATTTAATATAATTTTTGTAGCATTTTTGTACATGATAGTCCAGGAGGTCTCACCTGAAAGCCTTAATTCTATAAATGTTTAGCCTCACAGGTCCCAGTTCAGTTCCAGGCTCAGGTTACATTCGTGTCAATTTTTTTGCACATTCTCCTCATGTCAGTGTGGATGCTCTGGTTTCCATGTCTCTGAACAACATGGAACTAAATTGACTTACAATTCTAAATCTACATCTAAAGCTCTGGCTCAACCAGGACAAAGGAGCTACTGGAAATGAACAAATGTATTTAAAGAGCATCAGTAAGGGAGGGGGGGTAATAGTTTTGAATTCTCACTTGTACATGATCATAATAAATATTTATTCAGCTTTTTTTTTTAATCAGCCTTTCTGTGCAGCACTGCTAGTCTAATCTACTCTATAGTATGAACTTGAACTGAGTATAAATAAATAAATAAATAAATTTTCAGACTATAAAAGGCTTTATTTGTAACTCGAAGCTGTTTGCACAATGGTTTTTGCTTGATAAATAAGTACAGTCTATTGTTAGACAGTAGAAAAAAATACTCCGGTTTGAAGAGCTCAAGCTTTATCAAAAAAAAAAAAAAAATCACATTTTTAAACAGTTAAATGGCTGTACTGTTTGTATTTGTGTTTCATACTGAAATTGCAATAAAAATAAATAAATGCACCTTTTCAGTAAGATTTTCTATTAAATATACTGTTTGTAAACTTAGTTCATTTTGAAAGTATTCCATCCCATATTGCAAATTCATTGTAATTACAGTAAGGATGAATAGAGAAGGTTACATTTTACTTAAAGTCTCATACACAGGTTAAGCAAGTTCCACATATGCGCACACAACTATTATCTATAAATGAAATGTACTGATTTTTATAATCTATTGTTGAGTTTGACAACGACAACAAAAAAATCAGGAATGATTTATAGAACAATTGTTTCTCCACACATAAACATTGCATGGGTTATTATCTATAAATAAAATCCAGATGTTATCATTGCGAAAAAAAACATTTTTTAACTACTTTCATTTGAGCTTCTTTCAACCATGTTCAAGCATTGCTCCTTCATGGAACAATAATATATTTTAAGAATCTAGTGGTATTTATTTAAACAACAACAAATTTAACATTAATACACTTGGTGAAGAAACAAATTACTTGGAATCCCAAAAACAAAACCCCATGGGAGCACAAAATATTCCAATTCTGTAAGGTCCTGCTTTGTGCTTATTACACCACTTTCATTTTCCCCCTAAAATCTCATGACTACATTCATGCAGTGTTGTTGGCAGCACTACTTGGCATTGTTCACTGGTACAGTACTCCAAGAATGAATTCTGACTCATATGATGCATGCTCTTTGCTTTGTGTTATCTTTTAGCCGACAGGGGATAAAGCAGGACGCCACTAAATGTTGAAAGAACCTCAGTGGACGCTGAAATCGCCAGAGTTCCTGATGTCTTAACAACCCCTACCCTCTGACCTTTTGTAAGATCAAGGATGAGGCTGGCAGAGGCAGAGCCTCCACAGAGACACCCTGTAGAAGCCGCACCCTCTGCTCCAGCAGTGTCGAGCTTCTGGATGCTCCGATTTGCCACTGACAAGACTGCCTCCACTCGTGCTGCTTTTTGGGCCATTATTACAACAGTCAACAAATACCGGCCGTCAATGGGAACAGTGAACACACCTAGAGAACATTAACAGACGTTTATATACTATTGTACTGGATTTATCTGTTAATATTCACAATATTAACATGTACAGAAAGTACTTTGAATAGGTATGCACCTGTATTTTGGTCATAATGGCCTCCATCGTTCAACAGCACTCTGTTGAAGCGGATGATGCCGATTTCTTCAGAAAATGGGAACAGGGTCAGACCAGCCGAAAAGGACACAGGAAGACTTAGGCTCGTAGGACCTGTTAAATGAACAAAAAATGCACTGTTAAACATATGGCATAATCAATATCAGTTAGTGAAACATGAAATCTGTAAATAAAGTGCCTCTATACACTGCTACTTAAATGTAGTAGGACAGGTATCATGTACAGTGGGTATAGAAAAAAAATCACCCTCTTTAAAATAATCACAGAAAAAAATAGAAAAAAATCAAAACAGAATCATTGATTTGGAAAAGGATCACCCCCAGCCCCCCACCCCCCATTAAAAAAATGACTTTTAAACTCAATCAGGTGAAGGTAATCACCTTCTAAATGGCACACAAAGCTTTGCACATGTAGATGTTGCAATATTTGCCTACTCTTCTTTGCAGAACTGCTTAAGTTGAGTTAAATTTGATGGTGAACTTTTGTGGACTTTTTGTCTTCAAGTCATTCCCCAGATTTTAATGACAACTTTCTGGCAGAGGACAGCAGATTTTCCTCAAAAATTTGATGGCTCCATCCATTTTCCTTCTATCCTGACATGTGCTCCAGTACCTGCTGCAGAGAAACAGGATATTGCCACCTTCATGCTTTACTGTAGGAATGGTCTTATTTGGATGGTGAGCTGTATTGGACTTTTACCAGACATTTTATTCGTTGTTGTGGTCAAATAATTAGATTTTAGTTTCCCCTGAGCACCTGCATTTTTGCAAAGGTCAGTCGTGACTGCATGTGACCATTCTTGAGGAATTGCTTTTTTTCTTTTAACTCTCCAACACATAAGCCACTCTCCAAAAGCCACATTTGTGGAGAATTTGTGATATTGTTGTCACATGCACACAATGACAACTCCTTGTCATAAATTACTGCAACTGCTTCAGAGTTACTGTTGGCCTCTTGGTAGTCTCTCTGATGAGTTTTCTCCTGGCTCTTTCATCCAGTTTTGTCGCGACGTCCTGATCCAGGGAGGGTCAGTGTTGTGCCAAATACCTTCCATTTCTTAATAAAAGACTTCACTGTGCTTTTAGACAGTAACAAAGCCTATCCGATTTATATTTTGCCAGTGCCTTGTTGATTGTTGATGTGATTATTTTATACTAGGGTGATTTTTTTCTGTACCCACTGTAGGTACAGATGCACATATAAAAAATTCTAATTTGATTCTAGCAACTACTATATCATCATTACTAAAAAAAAAAAAAAGATCCAGTTTCACATGTAACTATGTCGCAATATGGTATATTTGCATTCATATGCTCATACACAAATCAGCCATAACATTTACACTACCACCAGGTGAATCAAATAAGACAACTGGTAACAAGACCTTGGGCGCCCAAGGCTCATTTATTCATTTAAGGAGCAAATGCTAGCCTGTCTGGCCCAATGCCACAGAAAAACACAAACCTATGAATTTAAATTGTATAATATATTTATTAAATAGGGTTGTAATTATTATTTCTATTATTCTATTGTTTTATATTATTATGAATAGTACTACTTTGTTTTTGTCAGTTAACACCATGATACCATGTAAATTTTTAGACTAGGTTATGATTTAAGACATAACATGCCTATTATTTATTTCAGCTTATAATGTCTATATTAACTGCATTGCTCTGAACACTGCTACTGTACTTCTCCATGGTAATCTTGTAAAAGCGATAAACAAAAAAGTACCTGAAAGAATATGAGCTGTAACAGAGATTGGGGGTGATGGAGGAAGGCCTGAAGCACACAAAAGGAAAACTATAATTATCGCTGTTAAGGCAATCTAAAAAAGGTACATTACTATGAAGACAAACTGCAGTTAGACATTATGACGAAAACCACAGTAATGAAATGCAAAAGCTACTCACCTGGAGCTGAATCGTAGCCCTTAACAGATGTCTTACTGCCAGCACTGCCCTGAGGGAGACCTGTTGAAGGCTTGGTTCCAGGTGGCCCTGCTTCTCCAGACTCTAAAACTGGAACAGCTTTCTTTGTTAGAATATTAGAGTTCTCCATACCAGAAAGAGCACCTGGACCAAAAGTGGAGAAAGGCAGGAGGAGCAATAAAATTAGGAGAAAACAAGCAGTGAACTGTAATGGCAGTAATGATGGAGTTAACATAAGTGATCGGGACAAGAGTCTGTTCATTTATAATGGCTCATAAACTATGTGTAAGAAAATGTGTGAGAATTTTTTTTTTTATTGGCAAAGTTTCTCTATATCACGAATGTACAAAATGTATGTTTTCTGACCATGTTTATAAAAAAATTTCACATACTAACAGTCTCATTGTCTATATCACTTTATCCTGTATTCAGAGTCGCAAGGAGCCTGGACCCTATCCCAGGAGACTAAGGGCACGAGGGTGGGGTACACATCTTGGACATGGTACCAATCCATCAAGCAGGGGGTAAACCCACCAAGCACGGGGAGAACATGCAAACTCTACGCATACAGAGACGAAAATCAAACCTCGCCAGGAATCGAACCCGGACCCTGGAGGTGCAAGGCGGCAGTGCTACAGTAACTACTACACCACCTTGCCACCTCATACTAATAGTAAAAAAAAAAATTAAAATGAAACAAATGTTACTATCCACAAAATTCATAAAGGCGATTGGACATTTCCTGGGTCCTATTATAAATTCAATCTATTTCAAATCTATTATTTCTATTTATATAAAAAAAAATGTATTGTAATGCAACTACTGTATGATGTGTCAAAATTGCTACAATATGTAACTGATTTTGTGATCTTTATTGTTCTTTTTAGTAAATAGTTTGCATTGGCTTACCTAGGATCGATCAATCCATAAATATGTACAGTAGATGCACACACAATATATCTCTTATGGTCTACTGCTCCGATTAAGTTTTAAAATGAACCATGGCGAAACATTCAGTATTGGGAAACCAACATATTGTAACTCCCTTGTTACAAGCCACAAAAACCCCTAAACCCTACCCTGTTTTTTTTTCTGAATACAAGAAACCTAAAACACATGTTCTGTTTTCCTTGCTGCCATACGTTAACAATACAGCTAATAACGCCATGCATACACATAAAACTTAAACATATAAACCTTAACCTTAACAACCACGAGAACATTTTGGTCATTTTTGTTGTTGCTGTAATAATTACAACTTAAAATATATATTTATTTTTAGTTATTATTAGTTGGGACCTGCCAAAAGTCTCCAAAAGGTCAAAACTCTCAGATATTCCATGGGTTTTGTGGGGACTGTATATTTGGTTCCCACAATATATAAAAGCATGCCCTTCAACACAAAAGCCTGGGTGTTTTCTAACCGCAGTATTGAATACTTTGCCATGTGATGATGATGATGATGTACACTGCTGCTTGATTTTTGGGCAACACTTACTATGATATAAGACCAATTCAAACAAATGACCACATTTCTGCTTTTTTTATGGTTAGTCTCTATATTACCTCTCTAGGGGCTATGACTATACATTTGGCATGGCTGAGAGGTTTAGAAAAATTAAGTAAAGTAGTTTGAAAAGTAACTTTGTATTTTTGTTCCTCTATGATGACAATATTCTGGTCACACAGCTGGACTGAATTATCTCCAGACACTTAAATACAAATAAAACATAAAAAAAAGTCTCTTCCTTCTTTGACCCCCTATTGTCTAAAGCAATATACTGTAAGTAAAGATGTTTCTTACAGTATGTTACTACTGTACTAAGCAGATGTGGTTTAAGGGCCGTGCCTGTCTCTCTCTCTCTCTGTCTCATTCGTCCCGTCTCAATCTCTGTCTGCTTTTCTTGTCACCAGGGTTGTAAAACTAGAATGATTTACTATATCCTTCCTGCCAGCTTGAACCATTTTCCTCTGACCTTTCTTATCAACAATGCATTTCCACCCACAGAACTGTCATCCAATTTTTGGTTTGTTTTGTTTTCACGCAATGTACATTCTGTGTAAACTCTAGAGACTGTTCCCAGGAGGTCAGCAGTTTCTGAAATACTCCAGCTGAAATACTCAAACCAGCTCATCTGGCACAAGTTTTAATGGCTTGTCCACTGGCTCAGAGTATCTCAACACAGGCCTTATGGGGTGTTACCATTAAGCAATGGTTAGTACCCATCAAAAGTAGCTCGACCGACTTATTACTGCACCTTCTGGTAAAAAATAGGAAATGCAACATACACTATATGAATTTAGGTGTTTCAATCAGGCCCCTTATCCCCAGTGAAGGGCAATCTCAATGCTTCAGTATACCAAGACATCTTGAACAATACTATGCTTCCAGCTTTATGGCACCAGTTTGGGGAAGACCCTTTTCTATTCCAACATGACCTGCACGAAGCAAGGACTATAAAGACATAGTGTGATGAGTTTGGTGTGAAAGAATTTGACTAGCCCTGACCTCAACCCTATCGAGCACCTTTGGGATGAACTGGAATGGAGATTGCAAGCCAGGCCTTCTCGTCCAGCATCAGTGCCTGACCTCACCATTGCTCTACAGAATGAATGGGCACGAATTCCCACAGAAACACTCCAAAATTGTGTGGACAGTCTTGAACTTGTGCAATTCAGCAACACATTCATTAGCTGTCTGTTTGCTGCTCTTCCTCTTTCTGTTTATAGACTGAGCATTGTGCAAATAATAATAATAAAACAAATTGGGTCTATTTTCCAATGCCATAATTTTGTGTGGGTTGTGAGATTTGAACATCCCAAACACACCTTAATATTTTATAAAGAAAAGTATTAATAAAGAATATTAATACTTATGCTACCCTTAACAATAAGGCCATTTGGCACTTCAAATGCCATTGTACATATTGTACATAGCTACCATAAATATGCAATGTTTATGAACGCACAAAATGAAATGTCTTACACGCTTTGTCTTTCTCACAAGCTTATATCAGGGCAACACTGATAGGTTAACTATCATTTCTTTAAAAATGGAATCCAGTAATCTGGTGACTGCAGTACTTTAGATAAAACGTCTATAAATATGCAGGTGAGAGAGGATGAAGCAGACAGGACAGAAGAAACACTGCAGTCAGGATTTACAGGTCACTTAGGATCCCGGAAAGACCACAGTCATTATACAACTTTCAGGACTAAGCTAATGTGAGTTTACCTAATCTCACATTGGTTTCACTGGCTCATGAGAGCTGGGGTCAGGAGGTCCGGGAAAGACCACAGTCATTATACAACTTTCAGGACTAAGCTTATGCAAAAGAGAATCTGACCGATTCGTTTGTTACAAATCTGTAAATAGATTGTTTACACTTGTTAGTGATTACGAACTGTGGCGTTATACAAATTAGATAGAGTACAACGTGCTAGTAAATTTGTTTAAATAAAATCTGGGATAGGGTAACTAAGAGTGAAGTAATTATCTGTAAATGGAAAGGAAACCACAAACAATCCCTAATGCTTCACCATGCTGGAGTGTTTCCGAGATTTCGTTAGCTTTTATGTTTTGAAATGGCCACTGGCTAATCCTAACTGTTTTTATAATACAGGTTAAATGAGTAGCAGATTTTTCTCTCTCACACACTCTTAAGCTCTCCTTTACAAAATAAGGGCCATTTTTGGTTCAGCTCTGGGCCTCATCTTATTAAAGTGGGCAACATGTGCGTTCAATCAGAGTGCACAGTAAATGAACTACCTATGTTATAAGTCCACATGTACTCCTGTTTTTCCCATCTTTTTTTATTTCACCCTTTTCCAAGATACTTCAAATGAATGCTTAATAAGCTAAATAGTACCAGAAGAAAATCCTTTGTTAAGAATGTCCTCACAAATCAGTATGAGAACATTTAGTTCTCACAAAGGGTAAAATACCTTCTCACAAGCACACAGAATGATGCACACAGAAACCCAAGGAAAATCATTCTCCAAACAGTAACTTATAGGTGGAGATTCATAAACAGCATCTATGCATTACTTCCAGGTGGTGCACAGCTGCGCTGCTGTTTAGGGTCTTACGTGTATAGTGAGAGGTGCAGAGCTCAATTATTAGGACTTAAATCATTTAACAATGATTTAAGGCTAATAATCTGAGATTTATTTTACTATACAGGGAAGGAGTATCGGTAGTCAGTGCTTTGTAACGGTCAATCAGTTTGCCGTCACAGGAAAGTCGTCAGTATATGGGAATTTCAGTTTTTGTCTCTAAAACAATAAGCTGCATTTATTGTCATTTAATTAGTTTAATAAAATTTTCATTTAATTTAAGACCTAATATTTTCTACCTTTTTAAGTATGTTCCACAATGAAACTTCCATACCAATAATCGTAACTATTAATTATTCTCAAAAAGCATAATATGTCATTAATTAAATCATGAAACATTTGAAATTAATGACAAATTGCTGTGGTATAACAGACGTAATTTACCTATTGGTATACTATAATAAGGATTTTATCAACTTTGGAGCAGATTAAGCAACATCACAATTATGTATTTTCCTATAACAGCACAGTCTGGGTTAATTTCCCCATACACCAATTGTTCCATGCATACCTGTATATTGGGGCGTGCTGGCGGCTCCCTGCTGCTTGCCCACTGTGGCCTGTGAATTTTCTCTCAATATGGTGATGTCTGCAGAGTGAGTTAGGAGAGTGCTGTTGAGCTTTTTTACACAGTTCCAGAGGCCGCTGACATGTTTGTTGAGTCCATCTTTAATTCTGTTAAGACTTTCTGACATTGGCTCCAGTCTGCCACAAACCCTTTCGACATTAGCCACTCGTCCGTCCATTCCAGACAACATCTCTTCTACTTTGTTGGCTGATTCTTGGTTCCTCCCACAAGCTTCCTCCAGTTCACCTAGTTTGTTGTTAAGACCATTCATATGATTTTGACGGCTTATGGACTCATTGAGAATTCGTATTAAACTCTCCAACTGTGTAACCTGATGCATGAGAGTATGCACCTCACCCTTCAGGCTCTGCGTCTGTTTTTCCATCTCTAATATATTTTGGCTATCTGTTGGTATGGTGTGCAACTGCATGTCTGCAAAGACCTGCACAGCTGAACTGATCTTGCTCTCCAGAGTTTTATTCTGTGCCTCCTGTTCCTTTGCCCAATCACTTCTTAGCTTTTCCTCAAGTTCAAGGCACTGCTTTTCTGCAATCTGTTCTGCTAGGCTAAACCTTGTGCTCAGCACCTCCTCTAAAGCCTTCTGTTCCTTATTTGTTGCATTTACAGCACTTGCCAAGCTTTGATGCACTTTCTTCAGGCTCTGGAGCTCAACTTGAAACTCTGCAACCTCCAGTTGTTTATATGTGCTGTTTGAAACAAGGTGCCTCAGGTCCTGGATTTCCTGACGCAAGTCAGCTTCTTTGGATTCCAGGAGTTCAGTTAGACTTAGGTAGGAGGCCTCTTGTTCCTCACACTGCACTTTGACTGACTCCACTTTGTAGTCACAAGAATTCTTCAAATCAGCCATCTTAATGTCCATTCCTTCCAGAAGCTCCTCACGGAGAGCTTGAAGTTTTTCATCAATGTACGCCTGGCATGGGCACTCAGTGGCCAATGTAGAGGAAGGGAGTGGAACTGCGGCACCACTGGAGACCTCATTTAGCCGGTTCACCTGGATTTCAATCGCGTGGAGCTTAGACTCCATGCCTTGAATGGTGTTGCTGTTGCTATTGATTGTGTTAGAAAGATGGGTAACCTGATTCTGAAGTTCAACAGTACCCGGAGAAATTGTCAGTTCTGGTGGCAGAACAAAGCTCTCAGTTCCTCCACTCAGTGCATGCTGTGGTTGTTGAACATGGCCAAGTAGATTCAGGATTATCTTGCTTGCGTCTTCTTGCAGATCTAGCCGCAATTTAGCATTGGCAGTAGTAATTGCAGCCTGCATGTCAAGAACTGTTTGAGAAAGATTCTGTACTTGCTGTTCTAACTCTCGAACTCGACGACTATCATGTTGACCACTGGTTTGTCCTCCTTCCCAAGGTTTCATCCAAGGATGGACACCAGAAGAAAGGGAGAAAATAGAAAGCACATTAACACCATTAAACATATTACTGTCTCCATCCCACAGTAAGTATATTATAAAAGATTAAAATAAATTAAACTAAAACACTTTAACTGCTCATACAGACTGGATCAAAATTAAGCAGTCTTGCCCACATTCCCGACTTTCCTGAACAGTTACGATAGTGAGATTGAAGTAAATTCTAAGAATATGAAAAGAGAACTTTGAGTTTGGCACTCGTCACTGTGGTCTAAGAGAAAGCACAGCCATCAAAAAACATTTGGGCATGCATAAAAATTTGAAATGTAGAAATTAGCAGTTCCTAAGTTATTTGTAAGCGGATTATAGTTATTCTTTAGGGGCAATTCGGTCACTATTAGCAGGTGAGCTGACAAGTCATGAATGAAAAACTCTGAAATCGGAACCATGAAAAAAAAAGCCTCTGTAAGGAAACCGGAGCACCAGGAGGAAACCCACCAAGCACAGGGAGAACATGCAAACTCCATGCACACAGACCCCGAGACGGGAATCAAACACAGTGGAGTCAAAAATACATTGTAAGCTGATTTGTGAGTACATTGTAACACTGTATGGCTAACGAATCACAGGCTTCTATAGTTCAGGACAAGTCCTACCGATGACCTTCTCTTGTGTTGGGTGGACAGGTGGCAGACTTGGTTGTGGGTTCGGGAGAACTCTAAAAGATGGTTGATGATCCATGCAGTCATAACCACGGTAACCTGGACAACACCTCCACTCCAGCTCAGTCACCTGCTTGTAGCCCACCTTGTATGTTGGTCTTCTGTGAACGCGGTATCTAAATACACAATTATCAGTTAAGTCACCAACCAGTCACACTATGATATGCACAAGACACTACATATTACCTAGTACATGGCAATCTAAAGATATTCATGTGACTCAAATATAGATATAAAAGTATGCCTGTTCACTGTAAATCCTAACATTCCAAAACTCCATAGAGGATAATTATCCGTTTTTAGCCATTGGAGGATTATAAACTGCACCTGATCTGCTGTGCATGATCGCCCTGTCTGTATAGACATTCATGAGCCCTTATGCTTAACATACACAAATAAAAATCCTCAAGAAGGAACAGCGCATGACAGCCAACATGACACATAATTTATTCTGATTTAATTCAAGTCTGACACACATCTGGAGAGCAGCTTCCAAGGCAGGGGGCAGTTATTTGTGTGTGTGTGTGTGTGTGTGTGTGTGTGTGTGTGTGTGTGTGTGTGTGTGTGTGTGTGTGTGTGTGTGTG
>JAOTRS010000040.1:19250487-19262241 GCA_028565755.1 Dinotopterus cunningtoni
ATAAAATGTAATCCTTTGTGACATGTGTATAGTTATCAATTATAATTGCCCTATTTTACTATTCTTAATTATACACTGATCAGCCATAACACAAACACGACCGGCAGGTGACTTGAACAACAGCGATTATCAATTATATACCAGTATACTGGTGAGATGACCATGGGCACCCAAGGTTCATCTATGCCTGTAGGGATCAAACATATACTGTAGCAATGTAGTGCAAATTGCTAAATAAGTTAATGCTGACCATGATAGATGGGTATCAGAACACCCAGTGCATCACAGCAAGCTGCATATGTGGCTTAGCAGGCAAAGAGCCTTAAAGAGCCTCCAAACTTCCCGATCTCAAATTCATTGAATGCACTGGACAAACAAGTTTAATCCATGCAGGCTCCAACCCACAAACTACGGCACCCAAAGGATCAACCGTTAACATCCTCTTGTCAGACACCACGGCACACCCCCAGAGGTCTCGTCAGGTCATTGGTACAAGTGAAACCTGCACAATGCTGGGCGTGTTTTGTATTGTAACGTTATGGCTGATCAGTGTATGTATTTTTTGTTATATTATATATTTAAGTTATTTAATATAGACTAGAACGGAGCCATTTTCTTGGCATAGTACTGTATGAGTGTAATTTAGCCACTATAGTCTGCGTAATACAGAGTTAAATTTATGTTTGTAGTCTAGAAATATCAGAGAACCAGTAAAGGCTTGGTTTGTATTTAAAGCTGTGTTTATGTTAGAGGATTTATTTAGAAACCTAATAAATAATTTACATATTTAGTTTTTTCGTGTGTGCGTCTAAATTAGTAGGTAAGGCTTTTACATGTATGTGTGTCTTATTTTTCCCATTATGTGTGTGTGTTTCTGCATGCTAGTCAAACTATGAGAACTGGAGCTATGGAGAGCCTAATAATTACAATTCAAATGAGCATTGTGCAGAAGTCAGCTTCTACTATGGTCACAGGTGGAACGATAGAGATTGTGAAGCCTACAATGATTGGATCTGTCAGATACCACTGGGTAGGTAGTCCAGCCAAAACAAGACAGACAGACAGACAGACAGACAGACACATGCATGCCTGCACATACAGTACACACACCAACTGCAGTGTATATGGTCTACCTTTTTTCACTGAAGTATTTCAGAATTAACAATAATTGTTCTCCTGATCATTCTGAAGTTAATTTAGATGTTTAACTCTGACATTTACAACAGGTACAACTCCAAAACCTCCACCTACAAGCACGCCCCAAGGTATAATTTTACTTAATTAATTTAATTTGCCCATCTTTGTATTGGATTGCTAAAACAGCTTATATTTATTAGTTGTCATGTGTTGTGCACACATAAAATAAAATAAAATAAAATAAAATAAAATAAAATAAGGTTTCTTAATTCTACAGCCTAATATTTTTGTTATGTGTCTTTTATACACAATAGTGGAGTATAACATTACAGATGATGGCTGGATCCAGTTCAATGGTAGTCAGTACTACATTAACAATGACCGTTTGGATATGGAAGATGCTCGCACATTTTGCAAGAAGAATCATTCTGACCTTGTTGTCATTACCGGTCAAAGTGAAAGAAAGTTTTTATATAAACAGGTAAAGGACCGAACCCAGTGCCCCTGTTCTGTTCTGATAATACCAAACTTAAAGCTGTTTGTGCTTTCATGAATTCAATCTTACAGATTTCAAGAGGATCAGAGGACCAGTACTTCATTGGAATGACAGTGGGATTGGATAAATCCTTTAGGTAACTGTAATAAAGTGGTAACACTAGGTAATTTTTTCCCCCCATCAGCTGTATTAACATTTTCTCATTCCTCCAGTTGGGTGGATGGTTCCCCAGTTGTCTATACAGCATGGAACCAAAATGAACCAAACTTTGCCAACAATGATGAAAACTGTGTTACAATGTACAAGAGTATGGGTAAGACCACCTCATCTTTTTAAATCATGTTGTCATCAATAAATTTGGCGGATGTATGAAATTGTCTCTTTTTCCAGGATTCTGGAATGATATTAATTGTGGAGTGCAGTTAGCGTCTATCTGTAAAAGAAGCGCTAACTTTGTCAGCAGCACAGCAGCTCCTACCACTGTACCAAAAGGAGGATGTAGTTCTGACTGGACTGCTTATCAGGGAAAAGTGAGCGAATAAACCTTCACATAAAACAATGGATTATTATTAATGTTTGAAATATTTCAAGCTTAATGGCTGCCAGAACATGGGCCTTATTTATGAGAATATCAGTGTATAAAGTGACGATGGATGCAAGAGGTGTATGAGTGTTTCATTTTTACATTCACATTACTGAATCTACAGTGTGAGGTATACTTTCTAGTTAGCCGTCATTCGCTTTTCTATGACACTTTCAGACTTCATCAAGATATGCTCACAATTATGAAGGAAATCAGCATTTCTGACATGCATGTGTAAAATACAGAAGAAATCTTAAGATCAGTATGGCTTTTGCGAAACCATTAGCACCACTGGTTCTAAAATAAAACATTACGATATTACTTGTCTGATTTAAAATTTCTCCCCAGTGTTATAAATTTGTAGGGAAAGATAGTAGTCAAGACAAATCATGGCATGATGCTCGACAATACTGCATCTCCCAAGGAGGCAACCTAGTGTCCATTCGGAGTCAAGCAGAGCAAGGTACTCATTATACTGAAATGAAAAATAGCCCATAAAGGCAATTGTCTTCTAATAGCTTTGGAATAGTAGTTACATTTGAGCTGAGAAATTAAATGATAAGTCCGGTTTAATTTGTCTTTATCTTCTCAGCATTTCTCACAACTATGATGCTCAGCGCACGTGATGACGTGTGGATTGGCTTGAATGACGTCAACTGGGAGATGCGCTTCCTTTGGACGGATGGAAAAGGAGTCCGGTTCACAAACTGGGCCAAGGGCCATCCAGTGTCAGTTCCAGATGGACGCAGAGCATATGGAGTAGATGTAAGTGTTCTTTCTCTATTATATAAGTTATATATAATAAATGATAATTTCTTTATTATATGCACATAATCATTTTGCTTACAGCTTAGTGGGCAGGGATAGCTCAGGGGTAAAATCATGGGTCCTTGAGCAAGGCCATTAACCCTCAACTGCTCAGATGTATAGGGAGATAAAAATGCAAGTTGCAATGCTCTTTCTAATGGAACTTTTTCAACAATCCAAGGCTTAATAACTTGACCTCATGAGACCCCACTGTTACATCACATCTTAACCCAAACACACAGTTTGTATCTCCATGTACTGTAAGATCCTCATATGAGGACCACTGCCTATTACTCTTTTGCCAAACTTCTTCCTGTTTAAAGACACTAAGTTCATTAGTGACACACCTTAATTGTAAGCTAGACACCATTATTTATGATTTAAAGCTCATTTACAGTAGTGTAGCAACTTTGACTTCTCTGTGAAAAGATTCAAGCACAGCATTTCTGGATAATATGTGGCAGTAAGGGGGTCATGCGGATCTTCAGCTACACTGTTTCCTCTGTCCTTCTGTGCCTTGAGTGTGATTGCAAAGTATCTACTGTATGTAGATGTACAGTAAGCAAAGCGTTTTGTCTGCTTCTTCTGTCCATGTTGCATTATCCTACTTGCTGACTTCCGCTGCTTATAACAGACATTCCGAGTTCAGTGCTGGAAGTCACTTTGTCTTTTCTGCCCTTGAGCATTTGAAAGAAGTTGGGTTTTCTGAAACTGCAACAGAGCTTTGAAAATTCACTTTTGTCCTTGTTTCTGTGTGTTTTCTTTAACGTTTCTGAGAATCGAAATCCTTGTAAAAAATGCTGAGACCATTCTAAAAGGCAATCGTTCTTAACAAAGTGAGCTTGTTAACCTACTTTCCTTCTACTGTCAACCTACTGTCGGGATTTTCAGGTTTTGTACATTAGTGTAAGGTGAGCATTTTTTCTTGGTCTGTGTCCACCAGGTATTATATATATAATTTAATTAAAGTTAGTCCCACTTAATGTTTTCTTACTGTGGAAAGCCTTTCAATTATTTCTTTCTGTATTTGGTCTACTTGTACAATATACTTGGAAAACCACTTGAGTCTTTGTGTCTTTGGGTCATCCTCTAGATTCCTAACTTTGCCATTTAAAGTTAAAACGTTAGAACACAGTGAAACATGGATCTGCAAGATATCTTGACCTGGCATGTTGGACTTGGGTCTTGGAAGTAGTAGACTTTTCTATCTGCTAATTAAAAAAAAAAGAGTCTTTTTCCTCTCTTGTGTTTTTAACAAAACCACACATTTGACTTTATATGTGGTCATGCTCCTACTGTGCGAAGTCTTCTCTTGTTTCATGTGTTCAATCATCAATTATATAACATGTAACTTTTTTTTTTTTTTTTTTTTTTTTACAAAATCTTACTCTTTTTAATACAGGAGCTCTTCGTAAGGTGGGATGATGACTTTTCAAGTGAAAACACGGTAGGTCTGGTTGACTTTCAGTCTTTGACTGCAGTTTGCAAGGACTTTTGATTCCAGTGGGGAATTAGTCTGGCTATCAAATTATTTTCCTTTTTAATCAAATATTAGTCATGTGAGCATACTTTTGATGTTTCTCCTCAGTTGGTTTCCACTCACTGAGCACCAAAATAAAGATCAAAGATTCAGAATTTCTTTTTTCTTTCCTGGATTCTGGAATGTTACCTTACGATGCTGCCACAAGAGACTGTTAACAGTCTGATTCATTCTTTTAAACCGCTGTTTTCAACTTTTCTTGGATCAAATCATGACAATGACAATGGAGACACTTTCCTTTAGCACAATTAACCTTGTGATGGTTACCCAGTTTTTTCCGTCTACACATGCCAAACACCATTCAAATGACTTCAAGTCAGGAGTTTCTCAGTTGCATCTAAGTTATTTCTTGAAATTAAATGTTTCCCCAAGTCTGTTGGATGAATTGCAAGACTTATTGCATGTCAGGTCTTGCCCAACATTATTGACTTTGACCTTACTAATGCTTTTGTGGCTGAATAAAGACAAACCTCCACTTCCATTCTTCAAAATCTAATGAAAAGTCTTCCCAGAGAAGAGCAGGTTATTATAACACCAAAGGGGGGAAGAAGTCTTTAAATGGAAAGGGTGGACATGGGTGTGACAGTTAGGTGTCCGCAAAATTTTGGCCTTCAAAAGTACACATACAGTACTTTGTCAACCAAGAGCACATAATACATTTATTGTTATACAGTACATCCCTGTGTATAAGTTGTTACTATAGAAAGATAATATGAACAGATTAACAGCAAAAAAGCAATGCATGCCATTTTCTTAGACACACACACAAAAAGACTTATTGTAGAAGCTTTAAACCCCCACATTTTTACAAAAACTGACCAGAAGCATGTGCAATGACCAGCAATGTGTCATGACGAGGCCAGTCGCATTGCTTATTTTTGTCACATGATCAGTAAAACAAAACTACAAGGTGTGCAATACAGCAGCTGCTGTGAGTGAAATAAATGTGTTCAGTGGGTTTTTGGAGAATGTTGTAGCCAAGAAAAAGGATGGTTACCCTATTACTGTCATGACAGTCACCCCAGCATTAAAGAACTAAATGTACTGTATGAGTCTATTAATGTCTGCAATGTTTTCTATGAAATAGGACATTATTTGATTTGGATGTTGTGTGAAAATCATACTTTCAAAGCCATGTGGGATTCTGTAGTGTAAGCACTGTAATAAAGTTTGTTTGTAGGGCAGCCATCTGTTTCATGTACAAATTGATACATCTTTTTTGTCATTTTTTTTGCCACTATTTAACATTCTACCTTTCAATCCTATTGTAGCATATGTGTTGTTTGGCGATGTACTGTCATATGCTCACCGAATTCCTATTCTGAAGATATTATTTAATCACATAATCATCATCTACTGCAGTTTGACTGTGTCATCATGGTGAAAGGACCAGACAAGATTACTGGCATGTGGAAGGTTGAGGACTGTGAAGAGAAACGAGGTTTCGTTTGCAAGAGAAATATCGGTGAGTGAAAGTAGCCGCAGCACAAACTATCACAATAATAAAACACATTTGTACATTACAAAACTATTTTAATTATATGTTTATTAGGAATGTGTGTTCAATCTGCTCCAGATTCTCAGGTCCAAGTTCCGGCGACAACAGTGTCATCGGCATCATATTTTAAACTGGGAAATAATTCATATAAGGTACAGGCTGAGAAGATGAGCTGGGATGAAGCAAGGAGGCAGTGCAAAGCAGATGATGCTGATTTAGCTAGCGTGTTAGACTCTGTTACTCAGGCCTTCATCACACTCAGAACTGGAAAATTGAAAGAGCCTATTTGGATCGGCCTAAACAGCAATGCGGTAAGCACACCAAACAGTTTACGAAGAGATGCCTAAAGAAAAACCACTTGCAGGAGCTATGGACAGATACAGTATGCTTGAGCTTTAATTTTACTGCACGTCCATACCAGGATGTCATATTTACAGTACATGCCCGTTTAACTGCAAAACTATGACATGGATCCCTCTCAGTAAAGATCTATTTCAGGCCTCTTTAGCTCCAGCCATGGAGACACCTGAGCTGTGTGTCTCTCCAGGAATGGATTTGAAAATCCCTGATCTATTTTAGAAACAGCATATAAATACTGTATTCTGATATTAGGCTTGTTATTTAAATGTCTACAATATTTTTCCCCCACAATGTTTATTACCCTGAATTTCTTTGATATATCTGAAATGTTTTAAATCCATTTAATTCAAATGACCTGCCAAATATGCCAATGACTATAGGAGGACATTAATAGATTGCTATAATAACTTCGATAATGGTGGGTTGTGATTTCCATCACTGTGCAATGTAACTGGCTGTGCTTTATGGACATCTGGATGTCAACCCATGGGAAGATGAGCTCCAGTAGTAGGTGGTTCACACACCAATCCTCATCTTAGTGTGTCTTCCTTCCTGTCGTTTGTAGACTGGTGGACGATATCGCTGGATGGATAACTGGTTACTGCGCTTTACTAAATGGGCTGTAGGTGAACCACTGAGGAATCAGGCCTGTGTATACATCGACACAGATGGAACATGGAAAACATCAGACTGCAGCAAAAGCTACTACTCTCTCTGCAAACGCTCACCAGGTAGGTGCTTAAGCTCATTATACCATACATGCACAGAGTTTTCACTGGTTGCATAATTCTAAATGCTATTGTATTTGTGCTTTTGCCTTTGAAAAAAAACTTAGCAAATACAACCGGATCAATATATTATGTAAAAATGTGTTTTTGTCAATTGTATAGAAATTCTAGAAATGTTTTCTGTTTACAGATATTGCACCCACTGAGCCCCCTCAGCTTCCAGGACGTTGCCCAGAACCAAAGAAATCCAAGGTCTGGGTACCTTTCCGAGGACATTGTTATGTTTTCATAGCCTCAAGGAATGAGAACTGGGCCCATGCTTCAGTGGAGTGTATGAGAATGGGTAGGCTTATGTGATTATTTCATATATTTCAGTTCTGTCCATACAGTATATCACTCTTTTATATTTGGGTAGCACAGTGATTTAGTGGCTAGCAGTGTTGTGTTGCACTTCCATGGCTGGGGGATTTAATCTCATCTCTGTTCTGTGTGTGTGGAGTTTGCATGTTCTCTCCATGCTTAGTAGGTTTCCTCCATGTACTCTAGTTTTCTTTCATAGTCCAAAGACATGCCCAATAGGTTAATTGCTTTCCAAATTGCTCATAGTATGACTGGGTGTGTGAGTGTCCATCCAGGGTGTACCCTGCCTGGGATAGGCTCCAGGCTCCACTCGACAGAGGATAATCTGTATACATCTGTATACTTATCTGTAGATAAGTCCTGGGATCACCTACTTCCACTTGCTAAGATTTTCCAGTGCTTCTGCGTTTTCCTAGGTTTTGTGCAATTACTGTAGCTTTAGTATAGAGTTTGTAAACATATTTTAATGGTATTATGTTAAAATGAAATCATGCATTTTAGAATGGAACTTTAACTTCAACACCTACTGTATAAAGTCCGATTGTCTTCAAGTATATGGCTTCTAGCCCTGAATTGTTAGCATATACCGTATAAAATTTATACATTTTTTTAAATTCATAAAATGGGTATTAAATGGTTTAAATTAACATTAAATTGTAAGCAAATGTTAGCTAATAATAATTCTCAATCTTTATGCACAGGTGCATCATTAGTGAGCGTGGAGGATGCAGTGGAGTCCACCTTCATCCGGCAGAATATCGAGATTCTTCACGATGAGTCCAGATCTTTCTGGATCGGCCTTCACCGCAGCTACACAGGTTTAAAACCTATTCATCTTATTACTTCTCGAGTTCAGCTTCACTATCAAATTTGAGTCAGCCAAAGAAGCCTATACAGTATTTAAGTATATATAAGTAAGAAGTGTGTCTATCTGTCAGGCGAGTGGATGTGGATCGATAACACTGTGGTGGACTACATCAATTGGGCACCACGTTCACCTGGTGTGCAAGGCGACTGTGTGGAGGCCAAATCAGAAACTGGCTTGTGGGTAAACTCTCACTGTAGTGCATACAGAGGCTATATCTGCAAAACCGCCAAAAGTAAGTCAAACACACACACACATCAGTCTATAACTGGTGCCTTATACAAAAAAAAAATTGTATTTCTTTTTTTTATGGCATCCAATGTATCTTAAGATGATTATATAATTGAATTTTATGCACGCATGCTTTTTCAGTTATACCACCAACTGAGAAACAGCCGGCAGTTCGTGAGTAAAACACGTCATTTACTTTAAATCAATTGCACTGACATTTTAATAATAATAATAATAATAATAATATGTAAAAAAAATTTTTTTTAAATAAATAAACGTCCATCTCAGTTTTTTCAGTACTCTAATTATTCATTTTGCCCTGCAGAACCACATGTGGAAGAGGGCTCTCATGGCTACGCCGGCATCGCTATAGCAATCGTGTTGGTGATTATTGCTGTAGCAGGACTTGCTGGCTTCCTCTTCTACAAAAGACCATCTTTGCCGGTCGTCGGGGAGTGTACGTTTGATAACACGCTCTACTTTAACAACCCTACACGAGCTACGACTACAGTAGACACCAAGGGACTGGTGACCAACATGGAACAAAATGAGCAAGCATAACACACAATGCCTGTATAAAAGAAAAAAAGAGTGTTTTTAAATAATCAGAAATGTATAGATGAATTTTGTACATCACCAATCTGCTCAGTTGTAGAACTATTTCTGCTCGGAATTTAATATAGAGAAAACACACTGACCACGCTGCTAGACATGAGATGATATAATCACATGTTGCTTAAATGACATCATACAGTAGCCCTGGCTTTAATCGTAAGAAAATGTTCAAGATAGTAAAGGACAATGTAAATGTCTATACCACCAAAGTTTTATTCCCATAGATCATCTTTATTGACATGTTCTTGTTCTTTATTGGAATGTTTTAAATTGTAAATATATGAAAAAAAAAATACAATAAAAAAAACTACAAAGGAATAAAGTAAGACATATTTGTTGTTAAAGATGCTCTAGATATTTTTGTTCGGCTTCATGAACTGTAAAGTACTTTGAAAAAGTTTGAGTCAGAATATATAATAATGTTCTGATCTCTCTCTCTTTCTCTCTCTCTCTCTCTCTCTCTCTCTCACTCTCTCTTGCATACAATCAACCCAATTACAATCCTTTCAAAAATGAGGCACATATTGCCATGGTAACCACTGACCTAAGAGCCTGAACCAGAGGCTACTAATCCTGTGGCTGCACTGGGCACTAGCATATTTGCTCATTAAAGCATTTTCCCCTCTGCTCTGGAATTCATGCCAAAGACAAAGAGAATATTCTTTTCTTCAGCTACACAGTGGACTGAAAGGAAAAATAAAGGCCAGTAAATTCATCATTGAGATTTAAAGGGTAGATTGTAATGATTTTTTAATCTTGACGTTACAAAAACTAATACTAGTTATGGAGAGCAATTTGATTTTGTTTATACTGTAGCTGATAGATGGGTAGAGTTGATGTGTGCATTTTTCAGTGCTTGTGTACTGGCTTAGATACTGTGTTCAGGAAGTGTGATGTTAACATGCATGGGAACTCATAATTTAACATAAAACCCATCCTTTCCCCCTTTTTCTTAATTTCTAATTTTCTTCAGTTTTCTACAGAAATGCTTACTGGCTATA
Organism: Dinotopterus cunningtoni; assembly: GCA_028565755.1. Taxonomy (NCBI): domain Eukaryota; kingdom Metazoa; phylum Chordata; class Actinopteri; order Siluriformes; family Clariidae; genus Dinotopterus; species Dinotopterus cunningtoni. The sequence continues at coordinate 19,260,709 of JAOTRS010000040.1, forward strand.
ATAGGAGTTAGTGTAAAAGCTTGAAGTTAATTAATCTGACTTTTCTCCAGCCTCTTGCTATTGCAAAGACTCTTTGAAAAGAGAAAAAAAAGAAGTGCCCCAATCCACTTTGCTTTTCACATACTTTTGTTTCTTTCCATTTTATTCCATCCCCCTGCCTTTTATCCCAGTTTTTTTGTAGTTTGTAATGGAAACTTTTTTAGCTTGTGTTTCTTTCCTTCTTTATCCTGTGCAGGTCTCGGTTATTGTGAGCATGTGTACATGCAGGTGTGTGTAAGCTGCAATGTGCAGGTTGTACAGATTATGGCCTGTTCTGGGTCTTCTTAATGGCCTGTGTAATTGGATGCCAGTAGCAAAAAGTCAGGAAGCCTTGCGAAGGGAAGATGGTCTTTCTTTTGTTAATGAGCTCTTCAGGACGGTCGAGTGCCCAGAAAACCAGCAGCTCTGTGAGAAGGTACGGAATAGAGGTCTCACCTACTGACCTCAATCCAAAAATTATCCTGTCCCTGCTCAACACTCCCTCACTCACTCACTCACTCACTCACTCATCATCTATACCGCTTTATCCTGTATACAGGGTCGCAGGGGGCATGGAGCCTATCCCAGAAGACCTAGGGTACGAGGCAGGGTACACCCTGGACGCGGTGGCAATCCATCGCAGGGCACACACACACACACACACACACACGCTCATTTTGGACTGTGGGATTAAACCCACCATGCACACAGTCCAGTCGCTGGGCGGGAATCGAACCTGGACCCTGGAGGTGCCAAGCGACAGTGCTAACCACTTGAAACATTTCAACATTTAGTTAATTTAATCAGATATAGTAACAAAAATACATGTTACATTAAACAGTGTTTAAGGAAAGAAAAAAAATCTGAACATATGATAAAATAAAATTATGTACTACTGTATTTGCAAAGCCAATCCACATCAACCACTAGTCAAGTACTTTGATAGAAGAATTATTAAGACACATTTCTAATGATAGACCACTCAAATGCTCCAAAAGCAAACAGGTCTGGTATTTTATTATTTAAAATTATTTATTTATTTACATTCTTTTTTCATCATACTTTGAATTATGCCCAATTATTACTTGTTTATATCTTGTGTATTTCATCACTAGTTTACAGCCAGTTCTTTAAATCTATAATCTCAGAACTCCCACTAAGTCTAAGCCTGGAAAATAAATGTTAAGTTGAGATATGAAATGAAGTTTCCTCATTACAGCTTTACCTTTAATGTCAACACGTGTTTTTCATTTCCGAGTATGTGTCCATGCATGTCACTTTGGAGGCATGGGAAAAGGACTGAGTATGATGACTGAAGAGGTTTATTTTGTGCTCTGTGTCTTTGTATGCATGTGATTAGGCAATACTGTACAAAGCCTGTTCCCTAAGTACAGAGAGCCGCTTAATGGCATGTTTTTCTGACAGATTCAAAGAGGTCTTTGTGTGTGTGTGTGTGTGTGTGTGTGTGTGTGTGTGTGTGTGTGTGTGTGTGTGTGTGTGGGTGTGTGTGTGTGT
>JAOTRS010000040.1:19346583-19373644 GCA_028565755.1 Dinotopterus cunningtoni
GCCCCGGATGCTGGGAAAAAAACCATCACACTCATCATCATGTGATGATGCCATAATGATTGGGCCCTAAATATTTATCATTTAAAAATTGAAAAAGCTCAATTAAAATTAATAGTATTAGCTCATTTAAATCCAAATGATTATTATTTTTTTGGCTGCGTAGAATAAAAATAAATAAAATAAAGATTTTAGATAAAATAGGCTATTACAGTACTGCGTATAGCATAATTTGACACTTTAAAATGCCACAAATATTCAACATTTCACTAAAACCATGCAGAAATGTTCATATTTGCTTTTTCTCTCTGGTATCTTCCCACATGTGTAAAGCTGTTTAAAACAATGCTTAACAAGTGTAATTTTCTCACACAGAGAATGCGAAACTTTGACTAAGTTGTTGGATATGTATTAATAACATAAGCCATGTCAGTTAATTTTATACTCAGATACCATCTCCAATACTGATGCAATTTTTTAGTTTTCACTGAAACTAGACTTTACTTTTGGTTGCGATGCATGCAGAAAAAAAAAAAAGGAAAGCCTGCAATTCTCACAACTATGTATATATATTACAGAAAAAGTTGATGTGAAGGGTTTTCCCAGGCTGAAATATGCTATTTTTATCTATAGCACGCACCCCTAGAGGGGGAGGGGATAGTTGAAATGTCTTCGTGTTAGTTTAAGCCTTATGTATGCTACAACCTTTGAGAATTTTAAAGTTCCCTTTTTGATTTCAAGTTTATACAACATGGCTCTGTTAAATTCCTAAATGGGTCACCTTATTTCTGACACACATTTTCATATCCCAAAAACAGACAGTACACTTCTCCCGAGTTACACGAAAAGTTTATATGCTGTTGTGATAGTAGCCGGCTTGTGCAATATCTTGATTAAAGGAAATAATATATAATAGCTTAAATAGGAAATATTATTAGAATATTAATAAATTACTCTTGTTGCTGTTTAACTTCCTATTTTATCTCTTTTCTCTTTTTTAACTTCTCTCCCTCTTCGGTGCTTCATGCCTCCCTTCTATTATTCCTTTAATCATTTTTACTTCTATGCCCTACCTTCCATGTCTTTTTCCAGGAACTTTTCGACATCATCCTGGATGAGAACCAGTTAGAGGACGCCTGTGAGCACATGGCTGACTATCTGGAAGCTTACTGGAAATCCACACACCCGGCCAGCTGCACTCCGGCCAATCCTCTCTTAGACAAACTCACTGCCGCTCAATCAGCCGCTCCCGATCCTCTGTCCAGTCTGCATCTGCAGGTGCTCACTGAACATCTTTCTGCTTCTACACCAGGGATGGGAGAGGGACAGGGGCAGAGGAGAGGAGATGAAGTGTGAATGGTCTGAAGAGATAAAGATACAAAAATGAGGGATGAGACAGATAGGGAGTAACAGGAAAGACTTAAGGCCAGGGGAAACATGTGCAGCATGGGGTCACTCGGAGCATCACTGAAAAATTCCCCATTTTTTGTTAATCTGACTTTTAACCTTATCATGATAAGATCTTTGTATGACACCAGACCTTAATTATGAGTTTACAGAGTATTTACATGCACAAGCCCTTTTCACATTTTGCATTATTATTATTATTATTATTATTATTATTATTGTCTGGACCTAAATGGATTTAATCATAGCATCATACGCCATTAATACATTGATAATAACCCATAATAAAATAAACTATCAATAAGAGGAAGCCAAACACCAAAACTCAGTGGCTGGGAAAAAGGGAGAATAGTAAGAGATGCAGCCAAGATGCCAAGCATAGATCTTCACCTAATGCTCCCGCCACCATGCTTCACTATTGTGATGTGCTTAGGATGAATAGAGTTATGTTTCTGGCAAAAGTAAAGCTTTGTGCTAATGCCAAAAAGTCAGTTGTTATCCACAAGCATTTTTTCCACATTTGGAACCTCTCCTACATGAATTTCATATGGCTCAGCATGGTTCCTTAAATTTCAGCTTTCTGGAGTGTCGGTGCTAAAGTTGTCCTGGGAACTGCTTCTTCTCATCTGAGCCATGGATCCTTCAGAATTACCCGCAGCCTTGGGTTGATTCACTACTAATGTTCTTACCAGACATATGGTTATGCAATGCTCTTTCCATTTTTTTAATAAAAGAGTAATGACATTAAGGGGTGGTACCTCATAAGATTTTTACATTTTGGGATATTTTTATGGAGAAACTGTGATTAATAGTTGAACTTTAGCTGTGACATATTTAAAGAATTCCTCTTCCTTCACAATCCTGTTTGTTTAGATATGTCTGGAAGTTGCGTCATGGCAACTAGACTTTTGTTTCTGTATCCAAGCAACTTCTTGAATCTGAGATAGACTGGTTCGGGACAGCAAATATATTTATCCTCCAGGGCCGTCTTACTCTGTGCCCCATACTCTCAACTTATATAATGTCCAAGCAATGAGCTTATTCAGGTTAGATAAGAAACAGCACCGGAGGAGAGATGTACAGCATTTTATAACATTACAATGAAAAATATTAAGCCCAATATTGTGTATGTTCCCCATGTGCTACCTGGGCCACTCTGACCCCTCAGGGCATGACTCCACAAGACCTCTGCCATGTGCTGTGAGGTCTGGTACCAAAACATTGGCAGTGGATCCTTTAGTTGCTCTGCAGTGCAGGGTGGGGCTTGCGTGAATCAGATTTGTTTGTCCTGAATTGGGCGTCCCATGAGTGCTCAATCAGGCCGGGGTCTGGGGAGTTTGGAGGCTGGGACGGCATCCTTGGACAGCATGTTCATCGGGCTGTTGTGCACTGGGTGCTCTGGGGCCTTTCTATCAAGGCCAAGATTTCATTTTTTCAGGGATTTGTACTGCATTGTTTTTTCTCCAGCAAGACTTTGGTCCTCAGAGACATAAATCAGCCTTGGCTGGCTATGGTCCTGACATACAAGTTTTAATCAGTGTTAATGCGATAATTTCAGGGCTGATCACTGTATATACTGTATAGGTCATGTTACACTTTAAAGCCAAAAAGGAGGAATTTGTAAATTCTATGAAACTGTCATTTAATGGTGAATGTATATTGCTTTGGCAGCATATCTTGACTTTTGTGATAGCTCCTTGGTCTGCATGAGGATGTTTATTTAAGTGTTCCCCACCAAACTTTATGTTCTTACAGAAATAGATGTATTTATATTGGGAGTGGATACCATTCAACCACTTATGTAAGTTCTCATAGCTAATGCTTGCACAAGAACCGATTTAAAGGTTTCACAGCAATGGGGTAAATACTGATCAAATCACAATATCAGGATTATGCGGCACTTTGTATAGATTTATGACAGATCATCCCGGTCAAGTTCAGTTCCAGGTTGCAGAATTTGGAAGATCAACAGGGGCGAATACATACACACACTGAAAAATGTTTTGTGTATGTCTGTGTGCGCGTGTCAGTACATGTTATGTTCTAAAAATATTGATCTTTTTATTGCCTGCTGTGGCTTTTGTTCAGTCTGAGGAGGCTACAGATGCATAGCTTTGTCTATGGTGAGTGTGGGTGTGCGATTAGAGAGAAGAAGTAGAAGAGAATGTCAGTTCTTCTTACATTCAGACTCATTTCAAAATTTTACAGTTCAGCTGATTTTAATGAACATGAAGGTACATGGAAAGATCACATGAATTTAAACATTAAACATGAACTGCATACTTTCTAAATAAATCTACCAATGTGGTGATACTGAGTGTGAGAAAGCTGACTGAAACATTATGATCTGGTTTGCAGTGGTCTCATGTTTTGTATGTACATAACTCTGAAACCCTCCTGGCATGGTGCTGGTGCTGGAGCTGGTGCTGGTCAAGGGATTTCATTTAATTTTTTTTAACAACCACACTGTTTAAGCACCAAACATACTTTGACATCTGATTACACCTAGGTTGGAGATACATGTTTTTATAGCTTTTAACTTTTCTGAACTATAAGATTCTTAAAGCATTAGGAATGTGATCTCTAATTAGGTTGTCACATCAATTCTTAGTAACTTTTTTAAATGTAATTGACCCCCCCGCCCCCTCCAAACTTTCCCTGCTCTAAAGCGCCTTACATTAATGGCTACTTGGTTCCAGACAAACAAGATTTTGATGATAATATCAAACACATTTTGCTCACTAAAAACTGGCTGTTTTAACCCTGGGAAAAAAGTGGAATCGTTCCAGCACCAGAATCTTGTCAGTAGAAAAGGGCTACCAGAGTGTTGTGTACCGGGTGTATATTTTGATCATTTTTACAGCTTTGTATTTAAGTGTGAGTGGCAGAGTGGGAAAGAGATGCATGCTCAGTCTGAAGTGGTGTGCATTCTGTGTTTCATCACTAATTAACATTTGCATATGTGTGTGCATGTGTTCGCTAACCCAGGGCACCGGAGGAGCCCAGAAGACTGACAAGTCGCTAGGTGAGAGGAAGAGCTCGCTAGAAGATCATCACCATCACCACCACCATCACCGTCACCACCATCGCCTGCAAAAGCAAGAGAGCCTGGACCAGCCTGAGGAAGACGATCCTCAGGAAGAGGCCGGTAAAGAGCAGAGAGCCTTACGGAGCGAGCGGAGAGCACCGCACATACACCACCGCTCTTCCTCCACACGGACCGAACACCACAATCACCACCATCACCATCACCACCACAGTCGCGCAGCGCGCACACTCTCCAGGCAAGAGACGCTGGAGAGCAGAGACTCTGCATGTGCAGAGCCACAGCCACACACCACTCACACACAACCCATACACTCACATACACACCACGCAGGGGAGGAAGAGGAAGAAGAGGAGGAAGAGGATGAGGAGGAAGAGGAAGAAGAGGGGGAGGACGAGGAGGACGATCGGCCTGTTCAGCATAATCATCATCACCACCATCATCATCATGGAAAGGGAGGAAGGGAAAGGGAACGAGAGCATGATCACAGTGAACGTAATGGCCAACGGCAACGTGTTCAGCAGAGATCACAACGTGAACACTATCAGGAATGTGAAAGGCAACACTCTGTTGAAGAAGAGGAGAAAAAAGAAGAGACAGACTGGGAGACAGATCCCTACATAGAGCAGTAACGCACAAACACACACACAAACACACACACACACACACACAAACACACACACACACACACACACGGACTGCACTGAACTGACAAAACACACTATTACAAAATTAAAGCTAGATTCAGGTCCAGAATTCTTGCCAATCTTGATAAAGATTAATGGAAACAAATGTAAGGGACATTTAAAGTGCAGTTTGTAATGTTTAAATGCAGTTCTAGACCTATAATACAAGGGCCAGTCAAGTCAAACGGGGACTTTTGATTGTGCAAAATAACAGAACACACTTATGAAAGCAAAACTCTGTATGTCTCTATATAATCCCCTGATATACTAATACACTTATCCCAGTGTTTCACTGGTGCTTGGATACGATGTGACCCAAAAGGACAAAATGACCCAAACATGTGGAAATGTCTTAGAGCAAGGACAGGACTGTACGAGGATGTGGCAGTCCCGTGCATTGTCCTGCAAAAACAATGCCAAGCTGTATTTCCATGAAAGGAAAAGGCCATTGAAGGAGTTCCTGGGAGGCTAGCATTTCAGATAAGACAAGCTGATAATGGCTCTAGCGTACTGAGAAATCTTTTTACCTTGATGGTATCCAAACACTAGTGAAACGCTGGCTTTAGTGCATTAGTGTAGCAGTGGATTATATAGAGAAGAAACAGAGTTTCTCTGTTTAAATGAGTTTTACCCTCATAATTGTGTCCCGTTTTGACTTGAACGCCTCTCATAATTGCATTGTCAAAGATATGTTATAAAAACTCTGATGTGCAATGTTACCATGTGACTGATTTGGCCTTGTATATTAATTTCAGGCCGCTCTTATTCTCTGTACATTTTTCCAGCCTGGAAAACCACCCAAGCTGGATCACTGCTCCACAAAGCAACTCATGACGGACTGATAGTTTTAGCAGAGGGAGTTCATCTAAAGATTAAAGAGAAGGCTCATCAGTGTTTTCACTGATTCATTGTGACTGACCACACAGACTGCAGAGGCATTGAATAATTACAAACTGTTCCTTTAATACTCAGATACGATGCACTGTACCATAGAATTTGGCAATGTTTTTATACAGTAAGTCAATGAAATAAACAATACAATCTTAAAAACAGAAAGTTAGGTCTGTAGTATACCCTCTTAGCTATTGTGTCTATCATTCCAAATGTTATTATAGTACACATTTTTGAGGGATTATGGGTTACTCCATGCAGAGACTTTAGTGTTGTGCCTATGAACTGCCAAAATCCGTGGCTATAATTCTTTTTGTACTTTTAGGCTGCCAGGACTTGAGCAATCAAAGCATCAACTAGTCAAAAAAAAAGAATTGTCATTTGAAATGCCTTTGAATGAATTATCACCAGTGGTGTAGATGATTGTTTTCTATTCTGGTCTCATCCGACACATGTTCCAGCTCAGTTTAGGTTCAGACTCGTTACAGAGAATATATGTCTATTAATAATAGAAATTAGCTATAGAAAATAGAAAAATTACTAGAAATGTTTGAAGCTACTAATGCTAATTCTGGGCCTGTCACACTTCACACATACACACACACACACACACACACACACACACCATGTGCTGCTATCCTGCCCTCTGGACTTTTGGCTCTCTGTTACTATGCCTCCTTTGTAAAGACTGGTGTTTTTAAAGATGACTACATGATTGTAAATAAGATATAGGTATCCATGCATACTTGTTCTATCAGTGTGTGGACACGTGAATATTAAACAATAAATCTGAGTCATTAATAATTTGCTTTGGCATGAATAATGGAGGTGTGTTTTTAATATCTGGTTGGGAATGTCAGTAATCCTTTGTCTATCTTACATTTTAATTATTCAGCATCTGTATTTGAATGAATGTGTATTTGAATTTAGAGAGAAATACAAATCTAATTAAATGTAATATAAAGTGACATGCTGAACAAAGTCGCTCTAAAACTTTGTTGTGGTGTAGCTCAGAGCATCATTTCTATATTTTACAGCAAGTAGTACCTTTCCTAAACGTTTTGATTAGGTGTGTAAAGATATATATTGATAAGGAAATCTGCAATTACTGTATGTACACAGAAAATCATGTCCAGGTGCATACACTCAAAATCATGATTAATGCAGGTCGATTAATGCACTGGAATGTGACAAAGGTTCTAATAACTTCTAATAACTTCTCTCTCCCCAGCATGGGTGAAAGTAAGTCTGTACGGTCCTCTATTCTGGGGAGAGAACAACTACCTCAGAAGCATTTCAGCGAGGCAACACATCTGATAATGTTGTCATCTTAAACAACATTTTGTATCCTTAGTAACTGCTTCCAAAATATCCAAATTGCCTCCGTGTTGTTGTATTTATGCCTAAGGCAAGCTAGGAAGCCAGCTAGCTTCTAACACATGGCTGAATCTACAGTAAAATCACTCAATAGCTCTTAAACAAGGGCACTGCTTGTTGTGTAGGACAATGGATAGTACATCTATGTTGATAATCAGTACAACAGCACGTGTGATATTGCTTAAGTAGCCTATATCACATCAAGGGGAAAAAACGTTTCTTTAACGATATATGAGTTAATTGTGATTTACAGTAAGTTAGTAAAAGTCGTTCTAAAGTTGTTAGTGAGTATTCTTATTACAATCATTATCTAGCAAAACATTTAAATCTATTTAAAGTTAAACAAGAAAAAATTTAGACACTTAACAAACCAAAAAAAAAAAAGTTAAAAAATGACATGGATCACCAACATTCAGACATTCCAGTCAATGAGCAGTCTCTATGTGCAGCTTTCTCCCTCCTGGATTATAGCATAACAGATTTCTATAATACACTATATGATCAAAATCACATGAACACTTATCTTTTAGATGAGTTCATTTTAGATTTAGTCCCGCATTTGCTGTTCACTCTTCTACAGAAGTCGATTTAATGCAACAGATTTTGTTTTAGATCTTCTTCAAAGAAATTACAGTTGAATTTTCCTGTTTATCATGTGTACCAGTGGTTTATATTTAGTGGTAAACTGGCTGCATTTACTGCTGAGACCACTTCTCTTGATTGTTGACTTTAACAGAGATATACCTACCCCCTGGGTATTCTTGACCGGGCCACCTGTTGTAAGATAAAAAAAAATTTGGTCGTCCACCACAATTGGTTTCTGTGGTCTTCTGGACTTTCTGGTAACCCTGAGCTCGACCAGTGCATTTTTAAGAGCATATTGCATAGATTATTTGTCCATGCCTAATGTTTTTTGTTTATTTGCTATCTCTCTTATGAATTTGTTTAGTTTTTTTAGACAACCAAAGTAATAACATACACCTGGCATAGGTGTATAGGTGTGTTAAAAATCCTACACTGTTGACCTGATTTGGATATAAATATGCTCAAAGCTAGAAGTCTGCATTTTAAACATATCCACCATTTATTATCAATTTCAATGTAGATTACCTAATAAACCTAACAAAGCCCAAATATTTATAAATCTGATGGTATATACAGTAGCTGATAAAGTTGAAGCCTGAACTATGAAATGTCTGTTTGTTTTTAGTGTTTAACTGTCCAGACCTTGATGAGTCAGTTTCTACTGTAACCTCAAAAAGGCCTGTTCCTGGTTTAACGGAAGAAGACCTGATTAACCCAAAGTTGGACATGCTGTACATCCTGAGATTTTTTTCCCCCCTTTCTGCCCAACACTGTTGAAAAAGGCAGTGGCAACTTAACATCAAAGGTTATGGGTTACTGATCATAAAGTCAGAAGTTCAAGGCCCAGCACTGATAGGGTCTTAAGCAAGGTCGCCAACTCTGTCTGCTCCAAGAGTCTTACCCTTACTGTGGCTTCCTAGCAACCTGAGATATGTGAAAAAGAAAAAAAAACCTATTTCACTATGCTGTAATGTACAGTATACGACAAATAAAGACTACTTTTGGTATTTCACTTAGAAGAGCATTCCTGTCAGCTTGAACCAATATTGGCATTCTCCTCTGACCTGTCTGATCAACCTCGATCAACCAAAACAGTTTTGACCCACTGAAGCACGGCCCCCACAACAGCTCTGAAGGTGTGCTGTGAAATCCGGTACCAAGTCATTAGCAGAAAGTCCTTCAAGGTCTTATATGATAAGAGGTGGGGCTCTAAGCAATGCGGATGCAGACATCCACACGATCTAAAAGAAGTCATGTTATAACATACTCGGCCACTTTCTTCCACTGTTCCATGGTCTAGTTTTGAGGCTTAGGGTGCCATTGTACAGTACGTAGGTGGACAGGGTCACTCTGACTGATCTATACTTACACAACCCCTTACACAGAAAGCATACAGTATGTATTGTTTTTTTTAGCACCTTGGTTTTATAGCAATCATTAACTTTCCCAGCAAATTGTGCTACTTTAGCTCTTCTATGGGATCAGACCAGACAGTCTAGCCTTCACCCCCACACACCTCAGTGAGACCCTCAGAAGTTCTCATGACCATGTTGCCGGTTCATCGGTTGTCCTTCCTTCCACTATTTTTGGCAGGTACTAACAGTATACTATGGCCACCCCACAAGACCTTCTGTTTTGGAGACCTAGTCCGGTAGTCAACACGATCTCATCCCTGTGAAAAAGGCTCAGATCCATCCACTAATCCATTTTCCTGCTTTCTACACATCAAATTTGAGAACAGACTTCCTGAATCCTTATTCTCTCAGAACCACTCTTTCACTGTTTGAGTACTACAATATGTCTGTGCCATCAGGGTAGAAAAACTCCATAGATGTAATAACTTAGTCATTCAGTGCAGTCAGGTCATCAGCTGAGTTCATTTATTGCCCCACAACATTGCTGATTCTAGACCTGACCAACTAAAGCAACCCCAGATCATACTGAAACACTGCCTCCAGAGGTTTGAACAGTGGACACTACGCATGATGGGTGCATCGCTTCATGAACTTCCCTTCTTACCATGACACACCCATCACTCTGCAATAGGGTCAATCTGGATTTAATAGACCACATGACCTTTTTCTATTGTTCCAAAGTCCAATCTTTTTGCTTTCTACCAAATTGAGGCCTTTTTTTCCTGAAAAGTCTTAATAACGAGTGGTTTTCTTACGGCCACACAGCAGTTTACTCCCAATCCAGAGTTCCTGTTCTCACCACATCATGTCTGTGTATGGACATGGTGTTACTTTTATTCTTAAATATAGCTTTGTTTTGTTTTTTAATGTTGATTTTGTACCATACAACTTTAAAGTGTTTAAGTGATCTCCATTTGGGATTTGTTTCTGACCACATTTCATCCACATAGTTGATGGTTCAGCACTATCCGTACAGGTTTTGATAATGTGTTGAAGGGTTCTTAACCACATTTTTTTTTACATTTAAAATCTCCTTTGTTGTTTTCTTTTCTTGATGCAGCACAAAAAAAAATGACCCTGCTGAAATGGAACCCTTTTTTGGCCAGGCAATGCATCACAATCCTTTGAGAGATGCCACTGTAACAAGATAATCAATGTTATTCAGGTCAGGTGTCAGTGGTTTAATAGTATGATATGACTGATCGGTGTGTGTGAGACTTGGCATTCTTTCGTTCCACAAGCGTGTGATTTGTGTTTAGATGTATCCAGGCACTTTGATTGATCTCATTGATTTATGACTGAACTACAGTGAGGCACATCTCCCCACCACACACACTTTCTCTGTCTCTCTCTTAAACCATCAATACTCTCAATCCTATCTCAGCTTGGCTCCTAAAATAACCAGAAGAATTCAGAAGATCTGAATGAGTGAAAGATGTACATTTTTAGTCCATGAAATGTTACCTATAGCCTGTGTATAGTAATTACTGTACCTTCTACTAAGATTTATTCAAAAGATGTCTGCACGCACCCACCTGAATGGAGGAATGATGAAATGGTTCCGACTGGTCACTATAAATAGGCTGCTGAAAATTCTGAGAATGTCCCAGGTGGGGAGGCAGCTACTTTAAGTCGTCAGAACGGCAGCAGTGACGGTGCTGAAGACTAAATTTAGGTGCAAAACCTGCTTCCAGACACTCCTACATTCACACTTGCAGACTGTTTTAAATCACTTGCGCTCTATTAACTATAAGTTCCTGTGCAACACCTTATAATAAACTTCTAATCTTCTAAATCAAGATTTATCTACTTAATTAGGCATCCCAAAACCGGACAATGAGTCATAAAGACAGGTCAACTATATAGGAGTGATGGATCCACATGAACTTTCCTCAGGGTGTAAAATTCTTTAGACAAGAGATCAATTTAATCTACTTACTTTATTGACTGACCACTTAAGCACTTAATTATCTAGTGTCAGATTTCCATAAGTAAGTATCTAAAATAAGCATAAAATCTACTTATTTCAAAGCATTTATTCGTAAACATTTATCATTTTAAAAATATGTTCATATAAAATATTAAAAAGTGTTTATTTCCAAATGTACAGCTCCTGAATATTCTTTTATCACTTTGGAAAAAATTATTGCTTCTACTTTATTAAAAAAAAAAAAAAAACTCTCAGTGCTCACATCTGTTGATTAACAAATTCAGCCGCCAGTCATTCGGTGTATGTGTGAGAAATTGTCAATACCATCGTGTCCTCTGGCTGCATGCTGCTTCCTGGTCACAGTCCAATGGTCACGCAAACCCAACCATCACCATAGCAGCCGTTGCGTCACTGTTGTCATGGCAACGGAAGCAGAACTACGCATGGCACCACCCCTTCTCTCCCCTCCATTCATGCCGTCTCTTTCACCCCTCCCTCCCTCCCTCCCTGCCCTGGAACTCTTTTCCATCTGCGTTCGTGAGCTGCTTCACGAACGCGTGTTAGAGTGATGGTGCGTTATCGCTTGCTGAATTTTGCTATAAAGAACCCGATAGTGTCTGTGTTGGCTTTCAGCAGGAGGTCCTCGGAGGTGTGACTGTCGGTAGCCCCGTGCCATGAAAGTTCTGGACGGAACCTTTGCAGCAGCCTTAGCTGGTCACATGATAATTCAGCTCCAGGCATGCCTTTTGATCCAAGGTGTGGCTCCTGGGAAATAAAACAATTTTTCAAAAATGTTACTTGTGTTGAGCAAAATAATCAAATCTTTAGATATGATTTTATACAAGTATTTAAACACATGTTGCATTGGCATGCATGGATTATCAAGACCTGACAACAAGCATATATATATCACAGTTCAAGGTCAAACCTCTCACCATATTTCCATAAAACCAGAGTTTAGGTAAATTGCTAACTAGATATCCAATAAGTTTATAATTATAAGTTCACACTAACATTTTCAGCATTGTTAATCCCTGACCACATTCCTGAATAAAGCAACAGAAAATCAAATGCTCCATCAATGTTGGATTACAAATTCAAACCCCTCATATGCAAGAGCCATCCATGGCCAAGGGGCTGAAATTGGCCATGCTCTCTCTGTGTGGTAAAGATGCCATGCTCTCTCTCCTCTCTCACTCTCAGTACCTGTGAGGAATAACTAAAATCGACTCAATTCATCCTTTAACAAGTTAGAATAACTGAAGCCCTGTCCTTATCCTCACAGTTTTTGCTCCAGATGGCTATGAATTCACAAATCGTGATGAGTCATGGATAGTCACACAGTAAGACCTGTAATGATTTGCAACTAAAAACTATATTTTAGGCAGATTTAAAGCTTTTTATTACTTAGTAAAGGCTTAGTAAATATGCTAATATGCCGATCAGTATCTATTCCTTACGCAGACGTAGTCGTGCTGGGTCACATGACCTTAAGGCTTTTTAAGCACGGCGTAGGATTGTATCACTAGTAAGTAAATGTTTGATTCTTGGGTTACAGGGTGAGGGTCTCCATGGATCAGACTTGCTTGTTCTGGGTGCTTGATTGAATTGGGATCTGGGGAGTTTGGAGGCGGTCTTCGGCTGTTTGCCCGCTTTGCCCTGTGCCTGGCAGGCTGTAAGGCACTGGGTGTTCTGATACCTTTCCATTGTGGCCAGCACGGACTTTTTTTTCAGCGATTTGTGCTGCATTGGCTTTTCTGTGGGATCGGACCAGACAGGCTAGTTTTTGTTCCCTTGGGTATCCATGATCCTGTCACCAGTTTAAAGGCATATAATTGATGTTATTTATTTCACCTGGCAATGGTGTTGGTGTTGTGGCTTATCGGTGTATATATTGGTGGGTATACCTTAGGTTAAATTTTACAATTAATTTTTTTCAAATATTACAACTTAATTTACAATTTTCTGCTTGATAGCATCAATAGTAAAAGTAGTGGGCAGACAATGAAAGCATTCTTATCTTCCACAATTTAGAAAGAAAAAAAAATATTTCAAATAAGATCAAAGATGTTGAAGTGGTGTGTTAAGGGTTAGGGCTTTTTAAAAATAAAAAAATATGATATATTATCATATTCTTTTAATTACAATGTTCCTTTTTCGCTAGGTAGATATATCTAATCGGAAAACCCAACACGTCAAAGTAAATCAGCCATAAAAAAGGATTTGCTGCATCTTGATTGATCACTTTTTCCCCCACTATTACTTTGAAATGTAGCGGGGTTAAAGTATAAAGTCCTGCAAAATGAATAAACTTAAGTTAAGGACAAAAATATATAAATATATAAAATACACATGCTCTAAAACTATTTAGAAGTAAACGTTATCATCCATGGCTTTATCACACCAGATGCTCTGCTTTTCCATGCCTACATATTGCCACCATATTTCACCTTAGCGCTTCCTTGTTATGCCGCACCATGCGCATAGAAAGGGGCGAGCACTGGCAAAAATGATAAAAGTGGGATTCCAGAACAGTAACCAGTTTGCACTAACTGGACATCCAGACTATCATCTGATAATCCATGTTCTATACAATAATCTCACCTGCGGCTCCAGAGTTAAACACGGGAACATTTTCAATGCCCAGGCCACCTGCTCTTCATTCTCAGCAAGTGTTACAGTGCAGGTACTATACACCAACACACCTCCTTTTTTCAAGAGTTGCACAGCCTGTAACACACACACACACACACAGTCATGGTAAAGATACTACATTCCAATACACTTATTTTTTGAACTGACTAATGCTCCATCAGCTTACACAGACTCAAACTAGGCTTTTGACAGGTCCAAACTTTCCAATGCAGATACTTAACCATGTTATTGTAGTTAATTCATAATTTATGGTTGCAAAAAAAAAAAAAAAAAAAAAGCTCTATTTTTAAACCTGCAATTTGGCACAGACAGGTAAGCAAAGTGCTCCATCTATTGGCAGTTAATGCACATCACACATAAGGTCTACTGCGCCAGACATCACACTTTTATTAGTTTAAATTAACTCCAATTCTAAAGTAAGATTGAAAGTTCTGTAAATTAAACAAACTTAAGTAAGAAAATGCTCAGTACGGCCTAGTATCAATGATTCCCATTACTGTGACAGTGTCTTTTAAAGGTCCCATATTTTGTCCACCAAAGTGTGTATGATCCAACCAAAGTACCCAACAAGTAATGCATTCTATACCATGCATCGAACTTCCTTTTTTCACTTCTTTTCAAAAAGTGCATTTAAAGTGTCTATGGAAATGAGCTACTGCTCATTAAAAAAAAATAATACATATATTAGGGCTGGAGTAATCGATGTTTTAATAGTTGCAACAAATGGTGCTTTTTTAACTCGTTAAAGGTCACAAACTGTTAATGCAGCGTCCTTTTTTACACCCCTTACAGAAAATGTCAAACTCTTCCTATAGTCATGCTCCACCAGGAAACAGCAGAGCTGTGCAACAAGTTGGGTGAGAAAATCTTCTTATATGAGGTCACAATAAGAGGAAAATCTGTTGTTACATCTTATCCACCAAGGTGGGTCTGGAGCTGGTTCGGAGCCGGTGCCCAATTTCAAACCAGTTCTTTGTTTTCAGACAGCCAAAGGACCGGCCCTTAAAAAAAAAACGGTTCCATGGTGGCACCAACATTTTCTGGGCTAGAACAGAGAACCACTTACGTCAGGGGCTGGGGCGAGAACTAACTGGGAAAGTACACAGCCGTATGCAGTGATGTAATGATGTGATTCTCTGGCCCATGGAAAAACAAAGCCAGTTCTTAAGAGGTTCGTTATTGAACCGGCACTAGCACCAGACATGAACCAGCACATGGCTCATTTTGGTGTAAATTGGCCTGATTAAGCCCCATCCAATACAAATATAGAAAAAGCAAAACAAGCAGGGAATGTTTTTCTCTTTTGCTTTTGGAGGTCTGTCTGAACATCTAAAAATGACTTTAAAGTATATTTTGAATAATAGGTCCGCTTTAATGAAAAGTAATGGTTATAAAAATGCATTATGTTTGAGGTTTTGTGGAAAAGCGCTTCAGGTGTGTGCATGCGTCCCTACCGTGCGGAAGAGTTTCCTCTGTAAAGGCTGGTATGAACACACTTCCTTAAGACTGTAATTGATTGCCATGTTCGGTCTCTGTCCCAGCCCGCTGCATGGAGCGTCTAATAATATCCGATCAAAACTCTCTTCTGGGAAAGGAGGAGTGTCTGCTGACATGCACAAGATTACACAACACGTTAGCATCAGCATAGCTCATAAAAGCCTTCATTAATGTTCAGTTCAAATGATCTGCCTTGAAGCCACAAGACTTTATCCTAAGCTGCAGCTGATACAAAATCACGGCAACACTGCTGGCTTCAAATCTAATTGGTCAGAAGGTGCTGGATTAATTTAATATAAAAGTTCAGCTCTGACAGCAGTGCCAGCTGCAACAGTCATGTTTACATTAGTGTATATAATTTGATGCATTATCAGTTTTAGTAATAATAAGGGATTTGTTTGGCATGAGCTCGACGAGGGCATTTACTTCAACATTTATGGACGAGTGGTCTTCAATGCTAGTGATTTATAACAGAATGCTTTCCACCATTAATCGTTTCAGGACAATTGCACTTTCCAATTTCTCTGTAAAATGAGAAAGCACTTTTTGTCTCTCTAATTTACTTACAAAGAAAATGAGCAGCCGCTGAGTATACAGCTGTTTATAGCTGATATAATGTGTCCTAAAACACTCCAATAACATTCAATATATAACAGATTGAAAAAAAAATACATAAATAAATCTAAAATTATAATCTTTGAGGAATAAAGCTATAAAACGTGCTGTTTTTGGAAAGTAATTGCCTTTGGGGGATTGGGGATTTAAAAGCATCATGTCCTGGCATGTTTTATATTTAGTGGTATTACTTATAACTTATGGTAGTTGACTGATTTTTCTGATGTTGTTGTTTGTCTTTCGGCTGCTCCCATTGAGGGGTCGCCACAGCAGACACACTGATCCGCACAACAACTTGGCACAGGTTTTACGCCAGATGCCCTTCCTGACGCAAACGTCCCATTTTTATCCCGGCTTTGGAACCGGCACTGCATCCAGTGGCTGGATTTTTGGGTGGCATTGGGTGGGAATCGAACCCAGCCTTCCGCATGGTAAGCGAGAAACCTACCACTGAGCCATCAATGCGCCCCTGATTTTTCTGACTTTTTTTAAATACAATAAATAAAGATGATGTAATCAGTACCTGCACTAGAGTTGGAGGTAAGATCAGAGCTGACGGCTTGTATGCTGTTGTAACAGTGTGCTTTAATGCAGCTCAGCTGCAGAGTGCGAGCATTCTCAATGATCTTCTCAACTTTGGATTTGATCTTGTCCAAAGCCACTACCACTCCCTGTCACAAACACAAAACAAGTGATTGAGGCACTTGTGTAGGTAAATGTGAAATCAGTTCAGACTTATAAAAGCTTACAGTATATGGTATTAAAAACTCCTTCTGGCTAGTCACTCTTGGGCCCGTATTCACAAAATTTTTTAAGCCTTAAAGTTGCTCCTAGTGATAGTCTTAGAATTATGACATTTTCTTAGAATTTCCCCTTAAATTAGGACTAAATCTTAATAAAGATAAAAAATGATTCATGAAACATCTTAGCCCAAACAAAGCTCCTAAGTTAAAAATTGTTAATAGTAGAGGACTTTTAAGAGGTTCAAGAGTTCCTATAGCAGAGGACAAAATGGCGGAAAGAAGAAATATTCTCCAAACACTAAACATAAAAGTAAACACTGCTTTTCTGTCCAGTTTGTTTTCCTTGTTCTTTTACTTCCTTACGTCTCTCTTAGATTGTTGGCTACATACTATCCAAAAGTGCAGCTTAAACAGACTGTCTATCATGTAAACTGGTAAAAGGTGAGCCATTTTGCTCCCATCAATCTCAAATGGATTACAAGTAATAAAATTAGTATGGTAAATAAATGTAAGAACCGAAATACTACTACTGCTACTACTATAACTACTGCATGGAAATTGGTTGCTTCAAAAGCAGACACATTTTCAACATTTGGTTGTTGGTTAACTTAGATATTTAGCCTATAACAGAAACCTTGCATACTGTAAGTAGCCTGTATTCATGATTATATGATAATAGAATTAATAGAAGAAATTGTATAATCTATTTTCACAAAGAGCGCATTTTAAAGCCTTTACAGACTTTTTATCAATCAATCACAGTCCTTCAATTGCTGCGTCATCCCTAGCAACGGGGTCAACCACACCTCCCCACTAAGATAAAGGTTTTGTACTTTCCTTACTCAGAGTTGCTCTGAGAAGTTTCTTAAATCACTTTTAGTCTAGGACTCCCAGCTAGGACTTTTTAGGCTAAGATAGGAGCTCTCTGAGAGAATCCTAAGAAGCTTTGTGAATACGGCCCATGATCAATTTTATCCTATCTCCATTAAAATGCTGTTAGAAAAATCACCATGGTTCATTCATCTAAACTCTTCTGAAATGCAAATAATCAGACATAATCAGGCATGTTTGGTGCCTGCTGCTTGTCCTGCGACTCTAAGCATAATGTTAACTCACACAGGATTGCCTCCAGTTGAGCCCTGTCCAAACTGCTTTAGTTAAAGCATTCAGGATCTTTGATGAAACAAAGCCTCCTTGTATAAATAAACATTGATTAAAAAAATGGTTTCAATTAAAAAATAGCATTAGAATACCAGAAATAAACTAGCAAAGGTTAATAGTGATACATATTGTTTTAAAAATAGCCCTAATAACCTGTCTGCTCATGACCGATACAGAGTGACAGATTGACGAAGTCCCTGACACAGTCCCTCTCACCTGATTCGCCATGAGAGCAGCTATGTGTGTAGTCTTTCCTCCAGGAGCCGCACACATATCCAAAATCCTCTCACCAGGACGAGGCCCTAAAACATGTCCCACAACCACCGATGGAAGGTTCTGCGTTTGTGTTCGCACACATGCATATCCAAACAACAAATATTATTACATGAAAGATTATTATTCCATGTCCATATTGTCCTTCAGGACGTTCAAATATGAAGTCCTACCTGCAGGAACACCTCATTTGGCAGCACACCGTCAAAGGACGGGCTTTCAAAAAGAGCGTCCAGCATTCTAATGGCCACACCTCTAAAAAAAAGAGAAAAAAAACACAAAAATTTAAGAAAAAAATATATTGAGAAATCACAAACAATTATTAGTTTCTAAAGTCTGATTTATTATTTTTTTTTTTTTTTGTCTTCTAAATCAGGAGGATTAAGATTTACCTCACTGGTCCTTCCGCGCAAAATATGTCAGACCGGTTCATCATACACGCGCCATTCCCGAGGAAGACCTTCTTTCCCTGGAACTCTTTAGCTCCCCGTGTGCACCTGGCCTCCACATCCGAGAACACGGACACTACGTCACCTATCTTCATAACTGAAGAAAACCCACACACATACGTTAATAGCAGATTCTGTCTATTTTATTTTGAATACACTATATTGTACTGAACAAGCAATCATTGTGTTTGTGTGTGTGTTTGTACAGTGAGTGCTTACATTTGGGCGCACCAAGGACACCAGGAGCAAAGACATCAGCTCCTCTAAGTACCGCACTGCCACACTGTGCACCGACGATCACTTCAGCGTTCAGCATGCTCACATCCCTGAACATATCATAACTGCACTTGAGTAAAGCTTTCACACTAATCTCATGCACACACATACACAGGAAACTCACTTGAGACTATATTTATTCCATCATACGTAACTTAACTCACCACATACTGTTTACGCTTGGCTCACTAATATACACACACTAGTGCTGTCAAGCAGAGATAGACTATTGATTCATTTCAATTTCTGGGTATTGCGATCTTTCAATTAATTATATTTTCAGGGCTTGTAAAACTTATTGTGCATGAGTGTAAAAGAATCAGGCAATTGAAACTGGAAAGAAAGCCAGAGGGACACAGTCTCTGGGGGAATCCCGGTCTACTTTTTCAGCAGAACAGAGCAAATACAGTACAGTACCGCGGGCCTCTGACCGGCAGCAGCAGCACATCTGGAAGCTGTGGGTGAAAAAGGATGGGAGTAGAACCTTCATCACTGGAACCCCTGCTTACTTGCTGCTGAAATACAGGAAGAGACCACAAGAGATTAAAGCATCTACTCTGATACGCTGTAGAAATTAGAAATCAGAAATAATGCTCAAACTTATACAACAAAATGTTCACAAGAAGTATATAAATGTCTGTAAATAGTATAGCCATGGGCAAAGGTTTAAGATCACACGTGAAATTAGTTAGTCTGAAGCAACAAATCACACCTTTCTTTAAAATTAATCTTCAAGAACGGATTTTAGTTTCTGAACAATCCAACATCAAAGATTTTTTTGTCCTCCATTACAAAAAAAATGACCCACTCCAAATGTCTCGACAACTTTTCAACAAGATTCGGGAAATCCTTGACTGAGAGTTCTTTTATCCAAACAGAATCAGTTGATGTTTTCAGTTCTTTGTCACTACTTGACCTGTTTATCTGCAACTTTGTTCCTGAGAACAACACAGAGACTCTCTATGGGATTCAAATCAGGACTGTTCCCAGGCCTTCTTTTTTCATGAACTCACAATCTTAGATGAACAGAAAATCAATGGATTTCAAGCAGACGTGCAGGTACGTATGGCTGTGCGCACCTCCAGCTTATTTTTAGCAAATCAGTGTAGTTTTGACTAAGTATGCACCGTTTGTGAAATTTTGGGCCGATGATATTGATGGTTAAAATTATAATTTGTCTGATAGTGATATGTTTTTTTTTTATTCATTATTATTTATTTTTATAAAAATTTTATAATATTAATAAATATTTTTTATTTATTCTCATTTGTACCAAGTAAATCTAAGGGAGTAAAAAAAAAAAAGAAAAAGAAAATTTTTAGTGTTTCCATAGAAAAAAGATGTGCAGCATAAATGAAATGTTTAACCTTATTCGTTAAATAAACAATAAATGGGCTATAAAATAAAGTCTAAAAAAGTCTATAAAATGATTACAAACATAAATAAATTCTGTTAGAGCTCTTGTTTATTTCATAAAGGCACATGTTGTAACAATGAAAAGCTTAGGAAATGTGTCTACATGGTAACGCCAAATAACTTGTTTTTTGTTGGTAAACTAAAGTTTGTCCATGTGTGAACAGAGGAAGAGTGCTGCTATAATTAACCTCCACGCTCTGGCTACTGGACTCTTGTGAACAATGCTTTATATACAGTAGATACAGTGTGGAAATCCATACACAAGCGAGTTTTTGGTTCTCTGTGCTAACTAGCTATCGTGGGACTATTGCTAAGCACAGGCTTCCGGTTCTTCTTCACTCCCTATACCAGGTCGAGTTACAACGTTGTGGCAATGGGAGCTATTTCGGGTGGTATTAAAGCGCCAGCTATTGGATCTTTCGCAAAGCTGCAGCTAGGCAGGGTTGTCCTGCCCCAGTCAGACCACAGTTAACCAACATAACATGTACTGTAACTAGTGCAAAATTTATACAATCCAACGACATAAAAACATGGGCCACTGCCATCAGGGAATGCCAACTTATTTGGAGATGTGCTGATGGCCGTTAAATCAGAGCATTCAGTCATAGGTGTCTTGTATGGTAAGGAAAAGAGTCCAGTCATGGCATCAACCAATAGGGCACCAGATATCATGACCTTTCATCATTTGTTTGGTTCAGCTAATCTTTTTTCCAGTTGGCCTCCAGACATAGTGCTTGCTTGAGTCAAACTGCAAGACATTACTCCGATCCAAATTCATGAGCCTTCTACACTGCCTAGGCGTTTCATCAGGACCTTTGGTAAGAAGTGCTGACCATATCTTGGTTGAGGGTCTCATTGGAAACCAAACACAGACATCCTTTTGGCATGGTCATCTTTTGGTGTGGACTCCCATATCTCTTCCCTTCTGAATAAATTTCATGATTATTTGATGACTTAATACACTTTAACGTCTCACTGTTAATTTAGGTAATCCTTCCGGCAAAAGAACCACAAATTGTACCATTTGGCATTCTATGATGTAATGATAGCATACGTCTTATACAATCAAATTCATTTCAGATGGAAAAAAAAATCCAGAAGGGGGGCATAAACTTAAGGTAATGTTTAATGTATTCAGATTCAGAAAACAGCTGATTAAAACCTAGTTAAAGAACAAAACTTTACAACCCTGTCCCAAAACACTGAAATTTGATGTTGATAAAAGGTTTTATTTCACCAAGGTTATACTGAATAATTAATTGTATAAGGTCAATGACTGGACTTGTGTTCTCTTGTACTGTTCCACAACTGGTCTAGTGCGATAACTGTTGGCTCTGTGCCTGTCAGGACAACTAAAATAGATAAATGCATCAGTTTTTCCATTTTGTATTGGCCTGGGCTTCATCCTTCTCTTGTTCTTCTTTTTTGTTTAACCGAAGTTGAAATCCTCTGGGTTGCATTACCGCCCACTTTAGGTCATTTACTTCCTCATCTCTCTGGCCTCTTAAAGCAGATTTTTCAGTCCAGTCTTCCTTAAATTAAAAAAAAAAAAATCTTAAAATGCTTCTCCGATTTTGTCTTGTTCTGGGTTTCCACCTCTTCGCTGGCTTTTATTTGGCATTTCCACACACACTATCTTTTTCTCTGCAGTCCTGAAGTCCTGTAAGTTGCATCACCGCTATCTATAGATCTCACTCTCCCTCTACTTCCCTGTCCTCTGAAGCAGACTTTCCAGTCCAGCCTAGCTAAAAAAAAAAAGATCAATGACTCCTCATTTTAAAAGACTTTTACAGAATCAAATTAGATTTTACCCCTATTGTGACATAAGAAGACACCCTCCTCAGGTTTTGCTCAGCTCTGCTGTGCTGTTCTCTGGAGGGGTGTGGTTCAGCAGTAGCTCATTTACATAAATATTTAAATTGCATGTTAGGAAGAGGAGTGGAACACAGCTTAATGTATTAAGAATTTTCTTTTTTTCTGGGAGTATTTTAGCTAGAGCATTAACAGACATACTTTGGACTACATCTGAAATCTATGTTAACTTTTTAAGTAAACAGTAAAATATGGGACCTCTATTTCTACCTCTATTGTGCAAGTAAGGGCCAGTTAAAAAGTCGTCAGACATGCTTTTATACTTTTACCTATCTGGTCAATTGAAAAAGCCATGACCTCGGAGCTTCTCTGAGCCCGTTTGCACAATTCTGTTTTATACAACACTGTATCACCCAACAGTTATAACTCTCATTGTACTAAATATCCTCTTGTGTGCTGTTTACATGGGAGATCCCAAAATAACCAAAATGTGACTGTAATGAGAACAGTCAGATCAGAACTTGTGATTTTTTTTGTACATCACGCTTCCCTGCACATATTGCTGCTGGCTCCTCTCCCACACCCACACGTCTCTAAGAACAGAACTGTCACTTCCTCACAAGTATGCAATCCGCATTGGATTGACTTTGATACAGTATGTAAAATGTGATGATGTGGGTCTTATACCTTTATTACAGCACCTGTCACAGGAAAAAGATCAGAGAGCATATGTGACAAACAAATATACAGACACACACCTGTGCAAGGTGCTGCTCCAGCCTGTGTTGAATATCCTGTAGACTGTGTATGTGTGTGCTGGCCCTCAGGCAGGTGAGTGACGGCGGGTGAGACAGACAGGAGAGAAGGAAATCAAACACTCTCTCTGCCTCCTCCTTTCCGAGTTCAGACACAAGCTGAAGGGGAAAGAGACACACACTTGCATTAATATACTGTATTACTATGTGGTCTAAGTGCTACATGCTTAAGCAATGTATTACAAACTATTCCAACCATTTTTAAATACTTTGTAAATTTGTTATTTAAAAAAAACGGACCGGAAAAATTTTATTTACAGCCAATATTCAGACTTGGATGCACCTACAGTATGGCAGCAGTTATAGCCTTAAGCATATTTTGGAATGATCCGACAAACTTGGCACACCTTTCTCCCATTCTTTGTGTAAGAGAGAAGATTGACACATTTAGCTGTAATGCCTATGTCTCATACATAGCAATAATCTTTTTTCCTGACACTCCAGTCTGTAGGTGGCAATAATGCACTAACTGCCTATAAGCTCAAGGGATGATGAAGTGATACTCTTGCAAAAGCCAAGTATTTGCAGAAGATACTGTAGAAGTGTATTTTTGCTTTATATGAGCTATAGTGCTAATCAATTTTAGACCATTTGTCATTTGTAAGTTTATTTCAATTCTTTTAAAAGCGTGAATTGATTCTGAATCAAAAAATCATCCACTAATTCAATTTACTGACATATCTTTCTTTTAGAATTCCCCAACATCACGCTTTCTTGCTTTTCTCTCTGGCCACCGTTAATGCTATCTCGCTCAAAAATGAACTAAATATGTATGAGGTACTTTGCTTTAACTGCTTATGGCTATTTGTGGTTGGTAACTGGATGGGAAAAGAGGCCTTTTGACTTTCTCATATTTGATAGATGAAGACTCATAATGATTCATAAATTATCTCATATAAGTGCCTTTCCTAGTTTTTGTGCATACACACACTTTCACTCTTCAATTCATGCAATGTTTTATGAATGAGGCCCACTGCTGTGCTTTCTTAGTGAAATGCTTCAGGTAATTTTCCTGCTCAGGTCTTTGTCCTTTTCAAGTCGGTAAGCTCTCTCAGAAAAGTTTTCACCCAGGATTGCTCTATATTTTTGTGCATTTATCTTTCCTTTAACTCGACTAACTTTCCAGTCCCTGTTGCAAAAAAAAAAAAAAAAAAAAAACACAGCACCATCAAACATGACAGTAATAAATGTAATCCTCACTGTGTGGTTTCCACCATACAGGGGGAAACCAGACACTGAGATGCTGGGAATTATGGCCAAATAGTTAAACTCTCATTTTATCAGAGTTAGGATCTTGCTTCTCATGATCTGAGAGATGTTTAAGTGGCTTTTGGCAAACTCCAAGCAGGCTTTAATACGCCTTTTAGTGTGGAATGTGGTCATCTGGTCATTCTACCGCGAAAGCCTGGTTGTTGGATCACTGCACTGATGGCTGTCCTTCTGTAAGGTTATCTCATCTCCTCAAAGAAACTCTGGATCTCATTCATAGTGACCATTTGATTCTTGGCTCACTGCATGACCAATGCCCTTTAAGCCTGATCATTCGACTTGGCAGTCAAATCCAGGAAGACAGTGGCTTTGAACTTCTTCCATTTGCGAAAGATGACGGCTACCATGCACTTGGTGCATTCAATGCTACGGAAATTCTCACGATAACTCATTTCCAAAATCTATACCTTGACATAATCCTGTCTCACAGATGTACAGAGTTCTCTTGACCTCCTGGCTTGGCTTGTCCTCGGACATAAAATCAACTATGGGGTCTTATACAGACAGTCATGCACCCTTCCTTTTCACGTTGTCTAAATTCATTTTAGGGTCCCAGTGAAGATGTAGAAGCATTTCAAGGACCACTGGCAAAAAGATGATGCACCAAAGCTCAGTGGTAAGTTTCACAACAAAAAGTCTGACCTGTTGTAAGTCAGCTATATAAACTTGCAAAGCATCCCAAAATCCTGCTTTTGCACAGAATGAATGAAATACATTGGCTGAATCAATTTACAAATGAATGCCCCTTGTACATGCAAGAGATTAGCCAAAATATATGCTCTTTAAAAAAAAATTAATTAATAAACATCTTAAAACTATTTTTTTTTTTTTGAAAGAGGGAACATATTTAGCATCGAATTCAACTTAGCTGCTTAACAACATGATTGGTAGTACAACAAACTCTTAAATAAAGCTTTATGAAATTAATCTTTTGGTAAAACTATTGGCTGGGAAGCCTCGCCACCTAAATGATGCTTCATCTCCCCATCACTACTAAGTCATGGATGCCCAGGGCTCATTGATGCTTGTTGAGAGTAACAGCTAGCTCATCTGAAGAGCTACTGGAACACAATTTACTGAATGAGTTTATGCTGGCTATGATTGATAAGTGTCAAGGTGCCCATGCTGATCATTCTCAGGCCCAAAAGTGGCTACAATGATCACTGGAGCATAAGAACTAGACCAGAAGACATAGGACACATAGAGACGGGGTACCAATCCTTTGCAGGGCGCGCACACACTCAAATGCTGATTCACACACTACACGCAATTTGGGAACGCATGTCTTTGGACTGTGGGAGAAACCGGAGTACCCAGAGGAAACCCACCAGGCAGAAATCAAACCCAGACCCTGGAGGTGCAAGGCGACAGTCACGTGCCAGACAGAGTGCCTCCAAATTACATTTTCATGATCCTCAACAGTAACAGTGAAAGATTATTCACAGGAGAAAGCATAGCACTTGAGCCTTTTTCAGACATGTAATCTTTAACGTAATGACCATTTTAGATTATACGAAATGGTATCATAAATGCAAAGGCAAATTAATTGATGATAAATGCAAGATGGCACACTGTTCCGGGTAGTTTATTATAGTGATAATAATGCAGACAGATTTTTATTTTTTTTTTAGGACTGAGAACCTACCTCTTTATTCGTGTAGACATGGTGAAGATACTCCTGCACTTCAGACCTTAGGGCTATCTGTGGGAAAACGCTCTTGTTTATCACAGACATCATGAACACTATAAAGATGATGAAAGAAAACGAGATACAGCTGTCAGGTTCAAACCGTAGCAATGATTAAACAGCATGGAGTATTTACAATAACAGCAACACTTCTGGGTCTGATATTATGTGGTGTTGTGAATGAATGAAGCACGTGCTTTCGACAGCTTCTTACGTTAAGATGTTAATGATAAACCGGACAAACTGAATACACATTCGGAGCACTGCTTAGCTACAAACTACCAGTCTTTTAATGCTAGACGAGAGCGATAAACAAATTTAGTCTTCAAACACATACATGCCAACATCCTACATTATATCCGCATACGTCATTAAGGGTCATATGTCACACTCAGGCATGATGGGAGCTGTAGTTCTACAGTTATATCGCGCCAAACTACAGTTGCCTTCTTTCCTTTGGTGCTGCGCTGTGTTATTTTAGAACTGACTTTCGATATCTAAGGACCTCGGAACCAACATTACATCACGTTGCTAGGTTACCAACAGTACGCTAATGGTCGCTAAACAGTCAGTGGCTAAAAGGAAACCTCTCCTCTCCTTTAGCCTAGCTAGAGACCTAAACATCACCATATTCTCACTGAATTTTTCACAAAATGCAACAAAAACATCCCCAACTGTAGCTGCCTCCCACACCCAGACAAACTGCCCCACCTACTGGTGGAACCATAGAGAGCTGCATACTAGCAGCACAGTACACACACACACACACACCACTGAGGGGCAGTGAGTGACTATATCACATCAAATTACACACACACGCATGCACTGATTATTATTATTATTATTATTATTATTATTATTATTGTTGTTGTTGTTAATATTTTTGTTCTGTTGTTCCTTCTTTTATAGAGTTTACTGTGTGTGCTCTTTATCTGACACTCTTTATCTGAGTCTGACAAAAAATTTATACACACTTCAGGAAAATAAAAACGTGTAAATATTTTAATGCAAAATGTATTGCTATAAGTAATATATTGATATATATGATAACAGTATAAT
>JAOTRS010000040.1:19373744-19392490 GCA_028565755.1 Dinotopterus cunningtoni
AATCACCGCCAATTTAGAAAGACAGAACATGTGATCTGTTGGCCACACCCCCACTTGTGTGACATCAATAGAAAGCCAAATATGTACTCTTTACAGTACATTAGGAAACACACACTGCATGCATGGTGTTTGAAATAAAGACCACAGTATCATGTCCTCCACAGAGGACAGGA
This sequence comes from Dinotopterus cunningtoni, assembly GCA_028565755.1. Lineage (NCBI taxonomy): Eukaryota > Metazoa > Chordata > Actinopteri > Siluriformes > Clariidae > Dinotopterus > Dinotopterus cunningtoni. The sequence goes on from JAOTRS010000040.1 coordinate 19,373,918, forward strand.
GGATATAGAAAAATATAATAAAATCATATTCTAAAACACATTCTAAAGCAAATAACTCACTCCTACCATTCAGGATGATGTACTGCCTGACATGTGACTAGTTTAGCTTGTATCACCTGTTGGATTATAGAAGAACTGCAACATTATGAGTTAAAATTTCAAAAACAGTCCGTGTTTTCAGTCTCCGGTCTGTGTGCATGGACTTTGTATGTTCTCCCTGTGCTTGGTGGGTTTCCTCAGGTACGCTGGTTTGCTTCCACAGTCCAAAGACATTTGCGGATTATGTTTATTGGCATTCCCAAGTTGCCCACTGTGTGTATGGGCGCCCTGCAATGGATTGGCACCCTGCCCAGCATGTACCACACCTCGTCTCCAAAGTCTCCTGGGTTTGACTCTAGGCCTGCGACATTTGGAGCCACTATGGCGATACATAAACTGAATTGATTCCGATTGGAATTTTTTCACATTGGTGATAACTTATCTGTTATGGCTGTGGTGGACAATTCAATGTTGTTTGCTATTTTTTTTTTTAATATGAAAAGGGATATGTTTGGGGTGGATAAAATCATGGTTGTGCTCTAACAAAAAAACAGGCTTGGATAAGTGACAAACTGCAAACCTCCTCCTAACAATCAGACAGTGAACTGACATCAGCTCAACTAAAGGATTAGGATCTTGTACCTAAACATGGAGGCACTTTGGTCGTTTGGATGTGTTTTGGGTAAAACAACTGACACTAAAAAGAAACCAGTATTTTTGGCTCTGAAGGACAGAGAATGTTGTGAAAGTTGTAAGGATTCACAGACAAACACAAACACTTTATTGAGTACAGAGTGAAAGCATAGACATGTATTTAGAAAAATCGTAAACAACCTGATTTAAAACATTGGAAAGTACAACCCTAATTTATAAAATGTGTTGTTTATTATAGAGTTCTGCCAGGTATCAGAAATTTGATAGGCTTGTTAGATTTTTATTTTTTGACCAAACAGTGTGAAAAATATTGTGTTCTGTTTGTGAAATGGACTAGAAAGGACAATAGTTGTAATTTTAAAAAGTTTAGAAATTACTAGAAATTATTTTATTACTGATGGTATCACTATGGTAAAGTGTAAATGATTTTATAGTTTTGAGAATCCTGGCTGCAAAAAGTTTGAAAAGCTTTGATCAAGTGTTTGTGCACTCGTAGGATGTTTTTAGTAAAAACTCAAAAAACAAAACAAAAAAAAAACCATCTTGAGAATCATAGGAAACACATTAGTATGTAGTAAGTAAGGGCTGATTACAGGTTAGAGTCCCATCCAGTTGAATAGTGGCCAGGTGAATAGACTAATCCTTTTAACTCTGTTATTTTAATCTTGTTGCATACGCTAGTTTGGGGTGGTAGGTGTCAAGTTCTTTTCTATGGAAATGTGGAGGGTGAAAAGGTCAGTATTCCACCCCTGCGGTGCTTTTGTGTTTCAGAACAGACGCTGGGTCTTTTCTGACTCAGGATGTGACAGAAGGCCTGGTGTTTTGGATGACCAGCGAACAAAACGCACATGCAAGGCTTTTTCCTTTTATATTGTCTTCCGATGACGTTATTTATGTATGCGTGCACAGCCGGTGATCCTGTCAGGCTGAGCAGATGTGAGAATCTCTGACAAACGTCTTGAAGAATGCCTAACTACTACCTAGCCTTAAGTCCATTCAAAGCATCGTTATAAAGATGTTACTGCTTAGGCCAGGAAAGATCTACAAGTCATACGTGATCTTTATTTTACCATGAAGGATTCCATTCCATGTTTGCCGACCGGAATTTTGGATTGTTGCATTTGTCGAAGGTTGTGCTTATACAAGGGTCGTTCGAGTCAAATAGGGGCTTGGCGTAACACTGATTGGTACTTCAACACATTATGGTGATGAGTAAAACATTTGAACAGCTCAAATGTTTAAAAGAAAGACATAAATCTGTGGAAGATGAACCTGGCCAAGGTGGCTCTGAGCCCACTGCAGTCGTTCCAGTGACCGTTCAGCAACCGGAAAGCCTAATTTTTTGAAAATGGACAGAAATCTTGTTACCAAATTGCAAAAGAGACGCATCTGTCTGTGGGAACACACAATCATTCACAAACTTGCACATTTCAGGAACTCGACTGGGAGTTATCGCCACATTTCCTGTATAGTCCTGACGTCGCTCCAAGCCATTTCCATGTGTTTGGGCCATTAAAAGAGTTCCTGGGAAGCCATCATTCAGACGTGAAGTAGACAGTCCGATCATGCGTCTGGTGTACCGAGAGAACTTTCTCTTAAGTTGACTGTTGCAACTTATTGACCATTACTACCCCGACTCCTTTAACCACTCTTATACCCTAACCCTCCTTACAAGAAGCCTTCGTTTGTTGGTTATTTTATGTTAAATATTTTTCTTTTAAGCTATTTATTATTCTCTGTACATTACACGGAGACTCTGTATATTGATGTGCTTTTAGATAGATGTTCCAGCAAATTCTGTTGTTTTTGTGCTCATACCCTGAGCTTAGAATAATATCAGCACAGCAGACTGTTTAAATTTGGTGAACAAGAATGCAAGTAGATATGGGTTATGGCAATAAAGCCAAGTTTGATACAAAAATGCCCCAACTGTATTGTTTTGTTTTTAGGATAAGAGGTTAGACCAGTGTTTTGAGTTTGTTCCACTCATCGCCTAAATAAACAGGAGTGTTTTGCCTGGGGTGCTTATCCAAGTCGGGTAACTTGATCAGTTTGACAGCATTAATATCAGAAACGAAACTTTTTGAGATGATGTATTGGGATATTGTGATCTAGCTAGCTTTTTGAGTAGATACTGCTCGCATGTAACACTGCAAACCAAGCACGCTGCTCTGCGAGCACATCCTGTTCTTGTTCTTGTTTTTGTTTTGTTCAAGAAATTTGTGGAAGTTTTGGCGTAATTCCCCCAAGCTGTCTTCTTCCATCAGCTAAATAAACCAAATGAAGCCAAAATGTCCCAGTGTGGGTCAGTCAGCCCTGAGGAAGCAATACTGATACAGCTTCCTGTATGGCATTGTGCAGCTGTCTAAACCCAACAAGTTTGTGTCTTCACTTCCTTCCATCAGCCCACATCTAAACACAGGGGGCAAAAAGCCAGACTACTCATGCTCCCTTTTTTACACACACACTTTTCACTGGCATGCCAAGTTTGATCATGGGTTGCCCATGAATAGTCGTGCTTTTTTTGGCTAACATAAGTGTGATTCAAAATTGTGAGCGGTAGGTTCACTATAGCCACGCAGCGAGACCGGACGTGGGTTTGCTCTGAATTGAAGGAAATGCTTCAGTGGTACATAAAGGTCTATTTCCTAAAGCATGTCATTTCAACCCTGCTCCAGATCTTGCGTAGTCGACGTGCTAGACCGGGTACAAAGACGTGGCATCAGATGTGTAGTCTCTAGTGCCATAGTGTGACGCACCGATTGCTTTGAAATGGTTAGTCCCAATGAATTATATTGACCGTGATATTTAGATTACATTATCTAGTTTTCACACTTGATTTTTGAACTCTGTAATTGTTTACTCTGAACTGATCATTTTTCATCTTGTGTCACACATGTCCATCCTGGTTACTAATGGGCTTTCCTGTAATGAGCAAAGAATTAGTTGCAGTGGCTTTACTTGTAGTGTTAGGGTAGTGTAGTATCCACAAGATTTTTTGTTTTTGTTTGTTTGTTTTTTTAAGAAACTTTTTTTGGTCTCTTCAACTGAAGCATGTATTCAGAATTTGATCTAGTATGGATAGTCATGCTTTATACAAACTTCTGGCATTAAACAGTAAAGTTATTGCTGAAACACTAAAGTTATTGCTAAAATAAAGTTATTGCTGATGATACATTTGTCTTAAAAATTTTGTTCTAAACTAGAAAAGGAGATAAAATACAGGTATTTTCACAGGGGGTCTAAGACTTTTGTACTCCATTGTATATTAGAGCTGCAACTAACGCCTGTCAATAGTCAAATTGTCCATCAGTTATTAAAGTGAATAATAATTATAATCTTATTTGGATTATAAATTGTGCAGTTACTCAATGGCTCATATTTAGCGATCACCTTTTGAAGTTGCTTGAGCCATGTGTGAACTAACAATGAAGACAGACAATCCATCCCAAACATTTAAAAAATTTTTTATTGTGTTGTGGTGAAAATGTTCCCATCACACCATTCATGTCACTTGAGTAAGCAGTAACGCCTTGTTCATGCCAACAGTGAATGCTCTGACAACGCCCACAGTCACCTCGCCAACAAACAAAAAAAAAAGTTCATTGGCAAGTACACTGCCTGGTCAAAAAGAAATTCACCATTTCAGAAGGATCAAATTATTAGGATGCATCAAGCAAAGAAAACAACTAAGGATATTGGAAATTACTCCAACTGGGCTAAAAACCCTTTAACACATTATCAAAACCTGGATAGCGCTATAAACGTCAACTTTGTGGAAGAAATGTGGTTGGAAAAAAATCCTGAATGGAGATCACAAACACTTGTTGGCGATGCATGGTAAAAAAATAAAAAAGTAAATACCATAGCTATGTTTAATAGTGAAGGTAAGAGCATTTCCATATGCACACCATGTGATGAGATCTCACAGGATTGGGACTTAACAAATGTGTCTATCAGAAATAAGGCTACAGCTTGTTGGGTAGTATAATGATTGAACTTTGGAGCAATGGAAAAGAGTCATGTGGTCTGTTGAGTCCAGATTGACCCTATTACAGAGCGATGGGCATTTTGGGGTGAGAAAGGAAGCTCATGAAGTGATGCACCCATGATGAATAGTGCCTACTGTACAAGCCTCTGGAGGCAGTGTTATGATCTGGGGTTACTTCAGTTGGTCAGGTCGAAGCTCAGCAATGTTATGTGGCAATAAAATGACGTCAGCTAATGACCTGAATGGACTGAACAACCAGGGTCTCACATCAAGACTCGGATTGCTAAAGCGAAAATGAAGCATGAGCAATCATTTTTATATACATTGTCTGTATATAAAATGCATTTTTTTTGTCCGAATGAGTCTAAAACAGCGTTTTTGCCACTCATCAGTTTCAGTCACCCTTTTGCCCTGGGCTAAGCCATGTGACTGACGTAAACAGAAGTGTGCTGTTAAAGACAAACACTTCAGCGAGTATCGCTGACAAACTCAGGAGCTACGTGTAGGAACAAATATAAGGAAGCAGAAACATGACTCACGTTTCTGAGTCACGCAAGAGCAAGTAGGTGGGAGGGGAACGGGATATGGGGGAGAACAGTATGCCACCTGCTAACTCGCATCGGCTTGTTGCCCAATCGCTTTGTTTCACGTGTGTGTAAGGTTGATAAACTTTGCTTAAATTTGTCCCGCTCTCTTTGAAAAGTGCACGAGGTTCTGTCATCTCAACATGTTTTGCTCTCTGAACTGCAGAACACAAGGTGATCATCGTGGGTCTTGACAACGCTGGGAAAACGACCATTCTTTACCAGTTGTAAGTATTAATTTTTTTTTTTTTCAAAAATAAATATGACTGTTATCACTAGCTGTGGAGAGTGGGACATATTAAGAAGTATTCCTATCTCTCATGCAGCCTGATGAAAGAGGTCGTCCACACGTCCCCAACGATTGGCAGTAACGTTGAAGAAATCGTTGTGAAGAACACACACTTCCTGATGTGGGACATTGGCGGCCAGGAGAGTCTTCGGTCCTCTTGGAACACTTACTACTCCAACACGGAGGTCCCCTTTTCAAATGATTCTTCAACAACATATTAATTAATATCCATTTTGTTTCTGTATAGTGTACTCCAGAGCTGTAGAAGATATATATTTAATTTATTTACTCTCTTATTAATATTATTTCAGTAATTATTCAATACTCTCTTATTAATACTATTTTAGTAATTATTATAAAGTATTCAAAGCATTTAAAAAATTATTATAGAACATTATGTGAGAAGAGATTTCAGATTTTATATAGAGAAATATCGTGCGGCAAAAATGTGATGAACAATGACAAAATAATAATAAAAAAATGCCTAGATATAGATAGATAGGTAGATGGATAAGGACTATAAGTACTAATGGAGTACTTTATTAGTCTCAAAGGGAAATTTTTATGTTACAGAAGCCAGTTCACAGATTATACAACAAGAAACAAGATGTAGAAGAATATTAAGGCTAGGTCAAATTTTAAAAAATGCGCATAAATCTATAGAAGTAAATCACTTTTAACAAAGTTCCACCAGCTGTACTGTTTCAGCAGCAGAACAGTGGGTCAGTACTGTAAGTGAGTGTATCAGTGTGTACCATCACATTGATCAGTGCTGTGAACTGTGTCCATTCAAAGGCCAGCTGGTGTGTGAGTGCGTTCAACAGACCCAGAGGTCAAAGTTGATCGTCGGACAAAGAGGACTAAGTGAAAGGACGTCACAGCCATTCGAGCAAAACAGTTTGTGTGTGAAAGGTCGCGATAATAGGGGCGCTACTGGGTGCTGTTCCAAACCACTGCACTCACTGCAACACACTCACGCACATTCTCATGTAGACAAGCTGGCAAGTAAGGACATGCAGAACAACTCAGGAAATGCACAAAGCCCTTTTTAGTGTGACTACATTTTTAAACTTTAACATGAATTTTTGATAAGGTGAGCTTTTATATCTCTCTTGTTTACAGTTCATCATCCTGGTAGTTGACAGTACAGACAGAGAAAGGCTTGCTATCTCTAAAGAGGAGCTGTACAGAATGCTGGCGCATGAGGTAAACACTTACACATGGACTATAGGGACGGGAATCACCAGGGAGCACCCGATACGATATTACAATACCTAATTGTCGATTGAAATTGTATTGTGATTTTCTTAGTATTATGATTTTATAAATGTATAATTCATTATTATAATTATATATTATTATAATTCATTGTTACTTTTTTTGTTAGATTTTGTTACAAAAGGCAAATAATTTCCTTTGACCACAGAAGGAGCTGTGCTGCCCGATAGTATATATTTATAGTTTAGATTGTACTGTCTGTAGGATTACAGAGAAACTGCAACATTTTACCACCTCATATACAGAGAATTCAAAAAATTGTATACACCCTTCAACATGCACAAAGAAGACACGGCCACATGAAGGTGTCAATGATTGTGCAACTCCTGACATCATTGAGTCGTCAAAACATTGAGGTTTTTTTTTTTTTTTTTTTTTTTTTTAAGGCATAGATAACAGCTGTTGAAGTGTGTTCATTTTCGGGTCCCTCTGTATACATTAAAAATATTTTTAAAAAATAATTATTTCAGAGTCAGTGTGGCAATTCATGACTTGCATGCGATGTGCGACTAAATCAACTTTTTTTCCAGAATCGCTAATGGACAAACTCTGTTTCTAAGTGCTAGTGTATAGATACAGAAGTATTTGTTCTGCATTATTTAGCCATATTACAGTTAAGGACAGTTTAAATTCAAGGAAATGTGAAACACTGATTGAATTGTACTCTGTAGTCATACTGGTATTGTAGTCTTAATCCTAAATAAGAGTGTTTGAGCTTCATCAGGAAGACTGCTTTTAGATCATATCTTTGTAACAGTTATTAACATGTTACCGGTTAAGTAGGATTTGCATACCATTTGTATTCATTCAAAATACCATTTGCTCTCTCTCACGCTTCATCTCCTGTTCTTTTTTTAGGATTTGCGTAAAGCAGCGGTATTGATTTTCGCCAATAAGCAGGATATGAAGGGCTGTATGTCTGCAGCAGAGATCTCAAAATACCTGACCCTGAGCTCCATCAAAGACCATCCATGGCACATTCAGTCCTGCTGTGCTCTTACCGGAGAAGGGTGAGGATCACACACTCGAGCACACACAATGATTCTTCTCCTTTGTCCCATTTATATAGACAAAGGTATACGAACACCTGAAGGCACTCGTACTGTATTTTATCATCTCATTCCACATTTAGTTTGCATTTGCTCTTATAATAACCCCAACACCTTTCTGATGCTCCACTAGATTTTGTATTGATGTGGGGATTTGTGCTCATTCATTCGCGAGAGCATTAGTGAGGTCAGACGCTGATGTCAGGCAATGAGGGCTGGGATGGAGTTAGTGTTCCAGTTCATCCCAAAGGTGTTCAGTGGAGCGTTCTTTGTTTACAGGGGTATTATCTTGTTGGATCAGGTTCGAACCTATGAAAGGAGATGTAATTCTTCCAGTGAAAGGAGATGTAATTCTACAGTATGGAAAGACATCCTAGACAATTCTGGTGTCAACATTCTTTTGTCTATATAGTGAGTTTGATTGTAATGTGTGCACATCATGTTGATTGTTACTACAGTACAGTGACATTTAGACCTAAGAACTATGGATATACTGATTGCAATTTAGTTAGCTGAGTCCTTTTTTTTTCTTTCTTACTTTTTTTTTTCTAACCTGTCTATTCCTATTTTCTTTTTTTCTGAGAACTATAATTGCCAACATATGCACACATGTTTGTAACTATTCTTCTTATACATTTTTGCACTAGATTCATTAACCCACTCATTCATTTTCTCCAAATCTGACAAGATTGCATGTCGTGACTCAACAATCCACTTAAACAAATAAAAAAAAAAATGCAAGGTTGCTGTAGAGAGGTTTTTTTTTCCTCATATTGTTGCATTTTTTTTGCGTGTTTTAATAAAATCCAATGTGCGTCATTTGACACCATCTGACCACATTTTTTTTTACTTCTGCTCTTGCGCCATTATTGGGTTAGTCCAACTGACTAGGAGACTCCTGGTTACAGATGGCTGTAACTGAACTCAAGATCTACAGATGTAAGGGCAAATTCTTTCCTTTTCATGACTGGCATATATTCAGCAATGCGCGGCTGATCAGGGCAGATCAAGCTAAAAACCAGCCAATTCCTCTCACTGGCAGATCGATCAGTGCATCTTTACAGTAAACCTTTAGACATTTTGTGTAATTTAAAATAAAGTCAGTTGGTATGAGCTTTCACTTAAAATGTAGCCAAAACTACAGCCTTCTTTTCCCTTTAAAGTGTCAGATTAACCAATTTTTGAATTTTAAAAGGGTTTGGCTACACATAGAAAAAAGGGTATTCTTAATTCATTGTCTCATATCCATTCACTTGTCATTTCCCTCAAACTAGTCAGCTCTCCCCAACCATATGGCATCTACCCACCCTGGAACGTAAGAGGTATCGCATGCTTCCTCCAGAAATTCCAGCCAAGTCTTAGTTGTGCTGCTCAAACTGTTTCACAAGGACACACTATCTGCCCTCTTACAGAAGTCATGATTGGTTGTTGTCATTACAATTGACAGAGAGGGAGTATTTCATTCCTCAGATACAACACTGCTGGTTTTGCACCCTTGACAAGAACAAATTTTCGAGTAAAATACATTACAAATAAAGATAGTTATTGAATTATTTCTTACACTGGACAGTTTGAGCCGCAGGTCATCAGTGAACACAGTTTTCCGTGGCGGGTGTTAAACAAGAAAAATGTGTAAAAGGTCAAATATGAAAAAATATCCTTATGGTACCCCATTTTTCTTTTTCATGATTAAGTTTACACATTTTAACTAATCAATTTTATTCCTGTTGATCATTTTAAATGATTTTATTCTTCCCCTTAAGACCTCACTATAACTTTGCCAGACAAGCTTATGCATGTGCATGTACAAGCTCTGACTAATGTGCTTAATTTTTCTTTCAGGTTGTGCCAGGGCCTGGAGTGGATGACCTCAAGGGTTGGACTCAGATAGCCTCCAACTTCCTCATAGGACTGGCTTCATTTACAGCTTTCACCACAAACATCTGCCAGCAACTCGGCCTCATCCTGTCGGCTGCTTTTAGAAAAATTATAATTATTTGATTTTAAACTTTTAATCTCATGATCAGTGTTGGACCACCCTGGACAACTACCTCATCTCGGAATGACTGGATGCTAGTTGATTGGGCGAAAAGAAATTTCACTTCCTTGGGACAAGTTTAGTCACGCAAGTGAAAGAAGTGGAAAGCACAGAATCTGAAATGTTCCTGTATACAAAAAGGCATGAGATGCATGTGTGCTTTGAAAACTCATTTTTGGAAAAGTTCTCTGTTCTGGTTTAGGGAAGTTGGCGGCTGTGATGTATTTTATTGGACAAATAGTTTAATGTTTTTTTTTTTTGGGGTCCCCCAAGAACATTAAGTGGGGAAGTCTGTTACTCGGGATGGGGGCTTGACGTGTGTGGTGTGTCTGTAACAAACTCAAAAACCACTACATATCATAAACTCTCATTACATATCATGTCAGTTTACCTCAGTTGACAGCACTACAGACACTCAAGCAGCTATCTTTTACCCAGCCTGTTGCAAAATCACTGAACCGTGGAAAAAGGTTGAGTCAGTAATTGACATTGCTTTTCTTTTATTTGTCAGTTACTTGAGATCCTCAGCCACCTTTTTTTAAAATATTTTTTTTAACCACATGTGTACCGTTACATTCAATTTTACACACTTGCATTGCAGTTATTAATGAAACATGGATAATGTGTTTTTAAGCTTACATGATGATGAAACATGGATTATGGATAAACTTGAAAATCTGGATTTAGTGCTAGTTGTATTTTGTTTTAACACTTCAGGTACCAGTTTGTATTATTTTATACTGGTGATTCATATGCTGCATCAAAGCGGTTGTACTCAGACAGGTGTGAGCGTGTCTGTGTGTGTGTGTCTCAGGCTAATGAGAATTTTTTCCAAGGCTGTTTTAAATAATACATGCAAACTGAGAATAAGTGAAGGGGAAGATCTGTTCCACACTGAACAATGGAAGCGTTCTTGAGCAGTTTCCTCTGTGATTTTGAAAGATTGGCTGTACACTCTAAAAACACGCATATATTAAATATATCTCTTTTGGATAGTTGCTGGAATCACTTGTATGAGATTAATACTGCAAAAATGTATTAGAAACTCATTGAGAACAGAAGAGACGTGATACTCATGTCTAGATCTAAAAACATTGAGCACATTAAAAAAAAACAATGAACACAGGAACCAGATGTTTCATCTATGCTTCAGTCTTTATAGGAGTTTACAGTTGGGATTATTAGCATAATTCAGGCATTGAGCTGTGCATTCCTCTGCTTTTATTTCTTTAACACGTTACACTATGCTGCCTGCTTGAACACTAAACTCATGGCCTTGCTATGAGTTAACATGATTTTTCTTTTATTGTACGGTTCCTGCAAACTTTTTTTCTTCTTTTCGTTTCTTCTTTTTTTTTCATAATGGATTGGCAGGGAAACACCAGAGTCAGACTTCAGAGGCACAAGTTTTAAATCTGCAGTTTCACTGATTTCTTCATTTCATCAGCAATTGAATTCCCATTCGAGGAAATCTCAGATGTGCCATTTCAGCATAAACAGGATAAATATGTATCAACTTTTATATGTCTGTAATTTTATAATAAATGCTTTTATTTTGAACTTGTCTTTAGCATGTACCTCGCTGACATTTTGAACTGTCACTTCACACATTCTTTGTGGAGGTGGTTTGGTCTACCTTTTTGCAATGTAATATTCATAAAAAATGGGTTTCCATGCTTCTTCTAACTTATAAGTAGTTATAACAACTGTTATAACTTGTTATGGCTTAATTACACCTAGGGTGAAACAAGGTGCTCTTTTTGTGTCTTCACCTGTACGTGAGATTTCACCAGCAGAGAGTGAATTCTCAGTGTACGCTAATCAGTCATAACATTTACAGAGATTATCAATAATATACCTGAGAACTGGTGACAGGTTAATGGACAACAAAAACTCATTCATGCTCATGGAGATCAAAGGCTAGTCCATCTGGTCTGATCCCACAGAAAAATTATTCACAAAAATTGCCAAAAATAAATAAATCCTATTATACAAAGGTATCGAAACACTCAGTGCGGCACAGCACCCAAAGAGCCCAAGGCTGCCGACCCGGCCTCCAAACTCCCAAGGTCTCCTTGAGCACCCATGGGATGTGCTGGATAAACAGTTCTGATCCCTGGAGGCCCCAGCCTTCAACCCACAGCACCCAAAGGATCCACTGCTAACGTTCCGGTGCCAGACACCAGATCACGCCTCAAGCGGTCTTGTGGAGTCATACCCTGAGGAACCAGAGCTGCTTTGATCGCACAAGGGGGGCCTACTGTACACAATACTTGCCTTAATATTTTTCTATTTAATGTAATGGCTGATATTACATTAAGGAAATATATTTGAATAAATATAAATATAGTTAAATATGCTGTACTTTCCGTTTCTTATTGCAAGATTACAGTCAACCAAATGTGAGATTATTTTATTTTTTGCACATTTCTATCTGAAATAAACCTGTTGGGAAGATAAGTTTTGTTAAAAGATACATTTGACTTGACTACATTCCAGGTATTTCTACTTGTAGAAAGTATACGTGTGGCATGTCTGAAATTCTTTACACTGATTAGCCATGTGAATTGAATAACATTATAAATTATACAGTATAAACTGGTGACAGGACCTCATCTACACCCATGGGGACCAAAGGACAGTCTGTCTGGTCTGATCCCACAGAAAAGCCAATGCAGCACAAATTCCTGAAAAAAGTCAAAGCTGGCCACAATAGAAAGGTATCAGAACACCTGGTGCATCACGCACTGCTGCACATGGGGCTTAGCAGTCAAAGATCTCAATGTCTGATTGTTAAATAAACCAATAATTGTTAACAAGATCAGGGAAGGAAGCATTAGACATTTTTTAATGAAGACCAGGTTGGAAAATTGGCTTTAAGAAGCCAGAAAGATGAGGGTGAATGAGTCCAACAGTTGGTCTAAATGCAACCTATACTGAATTTCAACTGCTATTAAACAACAAAGAAGAGGAAGTCTGACCATGGATGCCCCGCTCCGTGACCCCCACAGCACCCAAAGGATCTGCTGCTAACCTCATGGTGCCAGACACCACATCAAAAAAAACCCAGAGGTCTTGTGGAGAAATGCTCTGTCCTGGTGGCACAAGGAGAGCCTACACAATACTGGGCATAATGGTTTGGGTTTTAATGTTATGGATGATCAGTGTACATTTTAGCCATCTAGTACCTAGTACATATCATGAATGGGAATGACAGTGTGCAGGAAAAACATGTTTAAAGTGTTCAGTATAGGATGTTGGACTGATGGACTGCTGACTCCTGTGCTCCTGAGCTGTTCCAGTGAGCATTGTGGGGATAAATGATGCTGGCATGAACCGAGTCTAGTTTATCCATCATCCTCTTTTGTATTAGTGCCTCCAGAGAGTCACGGATTCGCTTCACTACAGACTGACTTATAAGCCCTCGGAACACACACACGGCCAATTTGGAGTAGCCAATCCATCTACCAGCATGTTTTTGGAGGGTAGATAAAGAACAAGAAGAAGAATGCACTTGGAAAACAAGTATAAGGAGTTTGTAATGAGATTGAACTCAGTGGCTTTGGAGATATTAATTTGGCTTATAGCTCAGTTTCAATGTACAATAATAATGAGTAAATAATTACATTAATGGGAAAAGAATTACACCTTTCTTGAGTTTATTGATCATGGTCTAAATGACAATCAGGCAGTCTTTATTTTTAGGTGACCACAAAACAAACACAACAGATTTAGAAAGCAGTTAGGAATAAATAAGTACACCCTATAATTCAGTAATAACTTTTATCAATAATAATTTGAAGTAAATGTTTTCTATAGGAGTTTTCCATAATCTGAGGTATTTATTTATTTATTTATAGATATTGATAAGGATCAAACAATTGGTAATGTAATTCAATTAAAACAGAATTGTTTCTTTTTGCCATGACTATATATAGAAAAATGTAGTTTGCACGTTGTGCCAATAGTAGGCACATTATTTATTTATTTTAACTAATTTTATGTTTCATTTAATTCATTTATTTAAATGTATTTTTTAATGAATGTCCTAAAGGCCAACGCATGGCACCTTGAAAACACCACCTCTCAGCAAGTCCACCATTTGATCCATAAACATTCCAGAAGAGAGTGAGAATCCAAGCGCCCAGGATGACTATACATTAAAACAAAGCCTGCTGATGTGAGTGATGTGGGTCTGCATGTGAGATATGCTAGAGGTTATATTACATTACAGGAAACAGAAGGACACAGACAGTATAGACCACCCAATCTGTCTGATGTGGGGAGAAAAAAACTAAGAATGTGTCTCATGACTGTCACATAATCCTTGTGTTTACGGCAGACAGAAATAGTCTGTTAGTGAATTGATCTGTGTGCACTCTGTGGAACAACATGCTGTGGAACATGATATTATTTTCTGATCTTCTATAAATGCTGATGTGGATTAATATTTGTCTACCTCTGAAGCATAAATACGTTTTTTTTGATAATACGAACCATGTTTTGCACAAATGACTGATTTCGAGATTTTGCAACAACAATAAATTTTTTTTAACAGTAATAATGTTTCCAATGCTTGTTGCAGTTTTTTTTTAATTTAGCCAAGAACAAAAACTATAGTGTTATTGTGCAATTATTATAATAATAGGTTTATTAAAATAATAACCATTTTCACATAAATTAGCTAACCATCAAGTGCTTGAACAAGGTTAGCTAATGATTTTCTTTTCTTTCTTACCAGTATATTAATGGTGTTTTTTTTATATAAAAATTATAAAAGTATTCTAGCCACATATACTGTTTAATACTGTTTAAACACCTACTTCTTTTATTTATTCTCTACCTTCTTTTATTCCTCTTTTATATGCTTTTATTTTTAATACTGTATTTGTTCTTCCCTCATTGTGCGACTGTTCCATAGGGATGGTATTAGCCAGTTGATCAGCAGAACCTAGTTTTAACAATTTGTAATATCTGTAGCCTCACCTGGGCACCACTAGAGATTCTGGTTTTCAACCTTGACCATGCCAACACTTTTCAACTGCCATAGCATTTTAATGCCCCCCCCGAGCTTCTGAGATTTACTCATTTTCATAACTTTACAGTTCTCAGTCCAGCACAAATTCCCTTATTCTCATTTAGAGTGATATGTTAACAGAACTTGTACTATCTATTATATTATAGTATCTATTCCCATTCTTTTCAGTCATGTGAAGTGTAGGCAAGGCACAAGCAGAGTCATTTCAAGGGCAATAATGTACATTCGTTTTGTTCTGTATTCTCCTCTGTCTGACAGCAGGGGGCGGTATTGCTTTTTCTAATCATATTTGTACCATGGCCTGAGCAAAATAGGTTTAGTTTTGGCAAGGCCCTGTACTGTGATTGTATGGCTGGTGGCTGTCTCGCTATTATATGGGGTAAATAAAACGAATAAAATGAAACGAATATTATTCTCAGGTAGACAATAATCTGAAATTTTTCAAATAAACATCACCATTAACTTACAAAAAGGCAGCAGCATAATACTGTAAGACCTTGTTGTGAGTGAGAAACATTTCGCTAGTCTCCATGTTTATGTCTCTGTGCCGAGGTGTTTGTATCTGTTTTTTACACAAAAGAGTAATATCGTCACCAATCATAGTTCTCACACTCTGCTTGTACTTTTCAACATTTAGTAGTGGGATTGGAATGGATTTAGACTGGAATTATACCTTATATATGCTGATCAGCCATAACATTAAAGCCACGGAGAGGTGAAGTAAACCATCTTAGTACAGTGGCACCTGTGATGGGATGTGAACAGGCTGCTCACAAAGTCAATGTGTTGGAAGCAGGAAAAAGGGCAAATGTAAGTATAGCCAAGTTGTCATGGCTAGAGGACTGGGCATCTCCAAAACTGCAGCTCTTGTGAGGTGTTTCTGGTAAGCAGCTTAAGTTCCTACCAAAAATGGCCATGAAAGGACAACCAGTGAACTGGCAAAAGAATCATGTGTGCCCAGGGATCATTGATGTGATTGGGGAGCGAAGACTGGGCTGTATACACTGATCCCACAGAAGAGCTTCTGTAGCACAAATTGCTGAAAAGGTTCATGCTGACTATGGCAGAAAGGTGTCAGAAAACCATGCAGCTTGCTGCATATGTGGCTTCAGACCAGTCAGATTGCCCATGCTGACCCCGTCTACTGCCATCAGTGCACTATGACAGGAAGTCAAGCCAGGATAGGCAGTATGATGTTGGGAAACCTTTGGTCCTGGTATTCATGTGGATGTTACTTTGATATGTACCACCTATCCAGCCACTCCTGCAGATCAAGTACACCCTTTTACACCCTTACACCTCTTTTATTAGGATAATACACCAGGTCACACTGCAAAAACTGTTCATTAATGGTTTAAGAAGTTCAAAAATGTTGCCTTGGCCATTAATTTCCCCCTTCAAAATCTGAATCTGATCTATTCATGAACCATGAACAACATGAATATCAAACCTTTAGGTGAATTTGCTACAACAGCAGATGCCTACATAAGGTTTCACTGTTATCAGCCAAGTATGAGGGTCTGAGGTTTCAGTGGGCACAACTCATGTAAGCCTCTCCCCACTGGGTACATCTGGGTCAAGCCTTCATCATTGAATCGGTAATAATTTCATTTACATGCAATAAAGTTTAAATTAAAACTACTAACTACTAAAAAATAATATCCTTAATGTAAAGATTTCTGAAAAGCTGCTTTGCGACAATGTCCATTGTTGACTATTGTTGCACTATCAAATAAACTTAAACTGAATTGAATTGGGTCCATGATGCCATTAATTAATGTTATGTTTCTTTTGTGATCTAGCTAATTCATTTTGCTATTAGCCCTGTGGTCCAGTATAAAGGAAAAAACTATATCTTACCACCCACCTGTTTTGCAAGATAATTACAGTAGGCTGCGTCTGTCATTATTTGTACAATGAAAATAACATCCAAGCAAAAATGCAAAGCAAGTCAATTTAGACTAAATGACAAACTCATTAAAACACATTTATTCTTCGTGTATTTTCACTGCTAATAATAAAGCAAATAGCACATTTGTAAAATAGATAGGATTATACCTTTTCAAGAAAATCTTCAACAACATGGTCAGAGTCAACAGCCTGTCAAATTTATTGTCAATTGATGATGTTGCAACATAGCTGATGGACCATACACAACATTTGTTGATAAGTGTTTTAAACGCAGCTTTATTTAAGACAAAAAGTTTAAACAGGTTTAATCTCTAAAGCACTAAAGCACTAAATTTATTTTTTAAATAGCTGTTGTAAGATACTTTGAGACAATCATTTAAATATTAATTTCCCCTTGTGATTTAAAAAAACATCTACAGAAAGTGTACATCTTTTTTATATTACAGTTATGTAACATAAGCCTTTATCCAGTTCAGTTTTATTTATAAAGGCAAATTTTAAACTGGAAATGTACAGGATCACAGGAAACCTGAGACTTGGGGCATGGGGCAGGATACACCCTGGACAGGGTGCCAGTCCATCACAAGGCAGACAAGAATGCACACATTCACTCACATACTACAGGCAATTAGGAAAGACCAATTAGCCTAATCTGAACAGTCTCTGGACTGTGGGAGGAAACCAGAGTACCTGGATGACAGGGAGAACATGCAAACTCCACACACAGACCCAAGGCTGGAACCTTCAAACATGGAGGTACGAGTCCACAATGCTATTCACTACACCAGCTTGCCACCTAGTAAACTATAAAATCAACAGGTGTTGTGTCATGTGAAGTTGAGTATAAGCATTAGAGTCATTTCTGAATTCATTATAAATTTGATTTGAATTCTATTGTTTCAAGCTGAGGTTATTATCTGTTGGAGACTAGAGTGCAGCCTGTTCTTAGCAATTGCAGTCCTAAGCCTCTCCTAGGAACATCAACAGTCATCCTTATAGTGAGCTTTTTTAGTGAGCTTTAAAGCTATCCACGTTGGGCCATCTAAGCCAAATCATATGATTTTTAAGTGAGGTAAACTCAGAAGTGGGGCATTAGGTTGGACCAGGTCCATGAGGTCTGGTGAACAGAAGGAGTTGAGATCACTTGTAGAAGTTCCGGAAGTTGTTGGCATCAAAAGTCTAGCAACATTTTTGTCCTTCAACTGAAAATTTTGCCACCATGGACCGACTTTCACAAAGAATACAAGAAAATACATGGCAAAATATAGCTGAAGAGTAGACACAAGCTCTGCAAGCACCACAATGCAAGGAGGTAAACAGTAAAGCTTAATAATCTCTTTTACAGTGTTCAAATGCAAAACAAAAAATGCATTTACATGAATAGACAGATGCAGACAGGATCAATATTAAATGTCACTTTTTCAATATTCACCCTACTAGTACTGACTTATTTGCATTTGTGCTCACTGTTGTTCTACATATGTATGCACTTTTGAAAAAGATGAATGTTCTCCACCTGTCTCCAGCGAATGCTGGAATGCTGGAATATGATGATATTTTTATAGTGCTTTAGCAGAAATGATCCATCTTTTTACTTTTAGCTGTGCCTTAATTTTTGTAGATCAATAAAGAAGAATAATAGCAGCGTGTTTGGGGGAGATATGTCAAGAGCTGTAGACCTAATAACAAAACTAGTTGTCAA
>JAOTRS010000040.1:19415292-19431081 GCA_028565755.1 Dinotopterus cunningtoni
ATTATGATAAAGCATAATTCAGCTTTATCTTACACAGTTGGCTAAAATTTAGTCAAAAGTTAGTTACTATATTTAATAGGACTAACTTTTGTCTTTTATTGCCTGCAATAATCATGAAGCAGTTACAGGTACAGGTTACAGGTTAGTGTACAGGTAGTCCCCGACTTACAAATGAGTTTTGTTCTGGGAGCACGTTCGTAAGTCCGATCTGTTCTTAACTCCGACAAAGTGAGTTTTGTACGCCTTTGACATGAATATACAATGTAAAGCATACCAAACGGGGACAGACTTGACTAAATCTCCGTAAAAAAATTGTAACTGCACCTTAGGAAATTAATCTGAAACAGTGTTGTCACGGTGCCTTTTAATTGCGAGAGGAATCCCAGACACCATTCTGTCTCAGAGCTGTTTCCCCTGTATTATACTGTGAATTCTGTTTTGTTGAGGATTGTCTAAAATTAGGATTATTAATCAGTAAGCTGCTCCATCACGGCAGCTTTACAGGACAACCATTTTCTATCATTGTGCTTTTAAAGTAATTCATTGAAACCGGTGTGGCCGATTCATTTCTCCCGCACCCCCACAAACATACACATACAATATATCGGACTATAGACATTTTATACATTCACTGACGCACTGAAAATATTGCATATACTGTAATTGTGAATATTGGTATCTGGTGAACTGCAGTGTCTATTTTTTGTACAATACACGTGAGCTACTTCCGTGATTGAACCGGAAATAAAACCACGGTCCTGTTTTGTCTGCGGAAATTCATATCTCAAATGCTCATAAGTCGGGGACTACCTGTATCTTATGTTTTGTTTAAGTAAACATTTTTAAAGGAAAAAAATGTGATCACAATTTTTTTAATTTCTTTTGTGAAGTCTGAGCTACTGTATGGACAGGAATGGTTGTCAGTAATAGTTTTTTACAAGTTCGTCTCTTCGTGATACAGTTATAAAGGTCTTGTTGCCGAGGCCCTCAGGCAGTTGGTTGGAGAGCATGGTTACAAACAAGATGAAGTTCTACCTCCAGGATATTACACAGGTATAGAAAACATCCTGGCATTAAAACATTCTGGCATGACATATTTGTGGAAGATTTATCTGATAATCTTATAATGGTCTTTCCTTTCTTTATCTCTGAATCTTTCCTCCCTCTGAACAGATTTTTTGCTGTGGATAGACCATGCTGGCCGTGTACTTCCCATCAAAGCAGGCTCAGCAGCAGTCCCTTTAACTGCAGACTCTTCTATGTGCACAGTTGTGAACCCCAAATCCCCGGACAGTTCCAACTCTGTTGCTGGTCTCACCTCTGACTTCCAGAAGTTCTCTCCTTTCTCACCGCCTCTAGAAGAGAGCGTCGACAAACAGGCCGAAAACGATTCCACCTTCCTGCCTCCCCACATGCAGAGAGCAGGCACCAATGGAGCAGTGCCACTGGACTACAACACCTATTACCAAGCTTCAGATTACTACAACAGCCTGGCCAAAGAACACTCTCTGGAGAGCCAGGACAGCTCGACGTTGAGCAGTCCATCTGAATGTCTGGTTCAAGCTGGGTCAGCTGTCCCTGGGGCCACTGCAGCACAGGACTCCCTCTTCCAGTTCTCTATTGGAAAGATCCTGGAGGATGAGGCTGGTGCATCCATCCAAGTAGGGGCCAATTCAGGACCAGATTGCAGTATCACACCTTTCTATGAAGGAGTGACGTATGAGGCAGGAGATAGCAATGCAGTGACTGCTGCTCCACTCCAGCTGCATTCAGCAAAGCCCTCAGAGTTGGACAGGACAGCCGGCGAGCACATTAAAAGGTCAGTCTAACATCGTATTCGTCAAGTTTCATAATGTAGAAATGTGGAAATTCTATCCATATAAATCAGATGACACTGAAAATCAACATTTTATACTACTCATGCATTAGACGCATCCGTTTAGTAATAGTAACAGGAAATGTTGTAACGCGACGATGCATGCCTGTAGCCTTTGCTCTTAATCTTTGTTGTGTAAATGGTGTTACAGTAGCAGAGCTCATTCTTCCTCAGGTTACATTTTGTGGAGTTTTGCATGTTCTTCTCAGGGCCATTCCTAAGGGCATCTTCTACTTTGCTATGTAGGATGATTGACTACTGTAAATTGCTAATAAATGTTTGAATGTGTGCATGGTGCCCTTCGACAAACTGGTGTCCCATTCAGTGTGTTCTCCTGCGTTGTGCCTATTTGTTAGCGCAATAGGGTTCGGTTCGACAATCCTGACAAGGATCAAATGAGTACGTAAGTGAGTGAATGAAGGCCTGAATGAAATTAAATACACAATGGTCAAGTAATTGTGTAATGTCTGGTCTATATGTATATGTCATTTTTACTTAGACTGCAATAATAATTAAAAACAAAAAAATATCTAATTGAGACTGTGACATTGCTTCCATCTAACAGACAGTACCAATCCAATTTCCAATGCATACATGGCATGGTTTATACGCAGTCCGTCAAGCTTCTCAACAGGTGCTCAAGACCTCAAGGCTTTCATACTCTCACTGGCATTTTAACTGTCTTGGGCTAGAGCATTGTTTGTCTAACACTTAATGAATGTTTGCCCAGTTGAATATTTCTTCTCACTATTCCCCCTCCCTTTAATCTTAGCCTCAGATGCTCAAACCACAGGCCACCTGATTGTCAAATACCTACTAAACCTATTAGCCATAACAGTGAAACATCAAAACATTGCTGTTGATTATCAGTTATACCAATAAACTGGTGACAGGATCATGGGCACTCAAGGTCTGTGGGATGTGCTGGACCGACAAGTCTGATCCATGCAGGACCTGCTGTAATGCAGGACCTGCTGTAATGCAGGTCCAGACACCACAGCACACCTTCAGAAGTCTTTTGGAGTCAGGGCTGTTTTCGTGGCACAAGGGGAACCTATGCAATCTTGAGAATAATATTTTGATGTTTTAATGTCATGGCTGATCAGTGTATATATATTAGCGTGGTTCTCATCCCTTGTCCTGGAGTTGCCCTATGTTTTCTCAGCTGCCAGAACACCTGATTTAAAAAATCAGCAAATTTTCAGTCTTTTCTGAATTGAACTGTGTATGACAGAGCAGGGATAAACACTTAAATGTGCCAGGCAAGTAGGAGGTAAGAACCCCTGCTATATACTTTTCTGGCCACACAATATTTACAACCTGACTGACTCTCATTTATGCACATCTGTGCATCGATTTCCTGAGTGAAAACAACCTCCGGAATTTTCTGTGCCATAATGACCTTTTCAGAGCAAGATATGTTGCTCTTTTTCACTATGTTTACTCGAGTGAAAACAATATTGGGGTGTATTCCATCATTAAAAGTTATTAAGAGTTATTATTTAAAACGGTATAAAGTAAACAAGGTCCTTGTGTCTTGCTGTCAATGAATGCCGAGTGTGTCAAGTAATCACTGTATCAAACACAGCAGTTTATATACGCACACTTAGTGAAGAAAGTACCATGCTCTATAAAAAGCTAGAACTTTTTTTTTTTTTTTTTTTTTTTTGGTATTACCTCTGATTTAATCTTAGAATTACTATCTGACTAACATGCTTCTCTACATGCAGGGTGATAATGTCGGTAAACGATAAATGGCACTACTGCCACAACTCTGACGTGCTTGTGGGTTCCCGGGCCATGAGAGACCGCCACCTGCAGCTGCTAGGCTACGTTATACTCCAGGTAAAGTCAGGTGGAATGTGTTTAGTTTGTTTAAAAGATGCCAGCTCGTAGTCTCACCCCTTGTGTGTCTGCTTGTCTTCATCAGTTGCCCTATCTGGAGTTGGAGAAGCTGAATGGAATCGAGGAAGTGAAGCAGTATCTGCACAAAAAGCTCCTGGAGGTTCCTTTATGACGATGGAAAAGCAGAGGCGTGTGTATGTCTGTGTGTGTGTGAGAGAGAGAGAGGGAGTGTGTATTAAGGTGTGGGTGAGCATGTCTGCAAGCATGTGCAACGTTCTGTTTAAATAGGCATTGGTGTTTTGAGGAAGAAGGATTTGTGTGTGTGTGTGTGTGTGTGTGTGTGTGTGTGTGTGTGTGGACACACAGGATGTGACCAGTCCTGTCTTTTAGGAAATATTGTGGTGACACTAAGCCGATAGGTGGGTGACTTAGTTCTTGACTTAGGGAAGGGTTTATGACATCCCTCTGGGCAAAATGTAAAAACAAGATTTCTAGAAACAAATATGAAACCCAGGAACGTTCTAGAACACCCTCAACCTGCTCAACTACACAATCACATAGCCAAAGCTTGCGGATTTTCCTGATGCTTATTAGAAGTGCTGCTCGTAAAAGGAGTGACTTGGGATGAAATCAAGTTTCCTCTGATTTACTGCCAAAGATGAAGACAGTGAGTCAATGGCACAAGTGTACTCGGATATTTGTAGCCGCAAAATTTTGAACACACAGTTAGACTAAACAGTTCTTCAGTATGTATTCTGTGGTTTAATGAAATTGGTGTACAAATGAGAGAACTTAACAGTACGAGAGCTAAATTCATTCTGCTGCTTAAACAAGGTAAAAATGATAAATGGCAGACATGTTCATATTGATCATTTGTAAATGCTCCTCAGATTCACCTCAGAGCTTTATTAGTGTTGCCAGACTAAAGATTTCTGAATTAACTGTGTGCTCCTAAAGATCTGTTTCAAACAGAGACAGAAATAAAACCGTTATGATGTAAAGGATGGATATAACAGGACCTGAAAGCTTGAGCAGAAAGTCTCTCAAGTGTTTGGCTCGTAGGAATGGTGCGTGAAGAGTGGAGATGCAAAAAAAATGTTAATCAAAGTCAGCAAATTTCACTGGTTAAGCAAAACTTATTTTAGTTTATTCACAGTGTGTGTGCCTTTTTAATTTCCTTAACGATTTGTCAGATCTTGTCTAATGAATATTCAGGGGACGTTCGGGTCAAACCAGGACTTTTGATTGCGCACACTTGCGACAATAAAAACGCCCTTTATTTCTCAATATAATCTGCTACACTAATGCACTTATCCAAGAAATTCACTAGTGCTTGGATACCATCAAGGTAGAAAGGTTTCTCAGTACACTGGAGCCATGATCAGGCCTCCCAGAAACTCCTTTAATGGCCCAAACATGTGGTGCGAGATCAGGACTGTATGGAGGGATGTGGCAATAACTCCCAGTTACGTTTCTGTAATGTGCAAGTGGTGTTCCTGACTGATTGTTTGTACAGTTCTCACAGACCGATGCATCTCTTCTGCAAGTTTGTGACAAGTTACCTGTCGATCGGGCGTTTCTCTCACGGAATGTTCATGGGAACGACTGCAGTGTGCTCCGAGCCTCCTCAAACTGGATCGCCATTTACAAATGTACAAGCTTTTTAAAAATGTTTACACAATTCAAATGTTTTTATCACTGTACTGTCCTTGATGTCAGTCAGTTTTACGCCTTCATTTAACAAGAACTTTCATCAGAAGTCCCTGTTTGGTTTGAACGCCCCTTGTTTGTAGTCCAGTCCTTATAATGTCTCTCCAACTAGTTGGTAATGGCAATATCTAACATCTCCATAATGACGCTTAAAAAATGTTTAACCAGGTAGACAGGGTGTGTATCATACAGTCATGGGCCTAAGTAGATTGCTTCAGGTTATCCATTGTAACATTATTTCACATCTCCTTGAGATGAAAGCACAAATTAACCAAAACCTGTCTAGTGTTAATTAATTTGAGGACCTTTAATGCCTGATATTTTGCCAAAACATAAAGCATGTACATGTATACTGTATATTTTACTCTTGTTTACATGGATTTTACAGGTTTGAGTTCATACAAGAATCATAATCCAATCTAGCTTTCAGTAATCCACGTATGATGAACAGCACTGAGGATTTCAGGTAGCAGGATAATCTTAAATTAGTATAATTATATTATACTTAGCAGTGTAATATTGTAAAACTATCTATGAGCTGATGTAAATGGTCGAATCCTTTTTGAGTTTAAGCGGTGATTATAAACCATGCTGTTTTCAGTAGGCTTGGATATCAGCAGGTACATAAAAATATATAAAGGGTTCAGTAATTTGGCTTTTGTTTGCAGATTAGAATCAGGGATGCTGAAATGCACATAGAAGAAAATGTCTCAGTAAATATAGAAATAATTGTTCATTAGTAATGATTAGGCAAAAAACATAATTGTGATATATATTGCAATGGCTTAAGAATTAAGCACAGCTGTAGTTCCCAGTAGGTAACCCGGGATTCCTGACTATATTAGGTTCCACACATTCTGTATTTCTGAGCTCAGCTCACATCGGTGCATCTAAATTAACCCTCTTACCCCTGGAAGATGCTGCTTTATGTCCAGTAAACAAGGTTATGCATGCAAATAAGGGACACAATCTCTTTTGCTTCTGTTAACGAAGATTGGTTTTATATTTTGTCCAGATCAAGTGTCTGTTGGTACTTTTTTTGGTATATGATGTGCTGACAGGGATTAGGCAATCTTATTACTCGTTTATAATATTGTTCCACTGCTAAGATCTCTGCTAGTGTTTTTATCTCCATTGTTGATAATCTGTCTCTTGTTAGTGTTTGGGGAGGAGCCGTTCTCAATCCGCAGAGACGTTTTATGTAAGAATGACTTCCAGACATAGTGTCTGACTGTATGAAAGCAAATAGAGTTCCAGAGGTGTCTGTTGCAGATATAACCATCAAAAAAAAAGAGCCTGCTCATTTTACCAGATCTGACTGACCGTAAGACATTATGAACCAAGCAGGACGGGAATGTGTGTGACTTGTGAATGTGTGATGTACGGCCATGATGAACAGACATACAATAGCTGAAAGAAGTCAGTTACGATCATGAAGAATGTATAAAGGAGATGGATTATATCAATATATTTTATTTTCTCAGAAGAAATGATCTATTTTGTCATTTAAAGGAATGCAAAGCAACGCACTCAGTGGACTGCTGAATTCGTAAGTTGGTTAAAGAAGTACCGATGTTCCCATGTGGTGTTGAACTCATTAGCATCACTGTGTCCCATATTTCAAATTTAGTTTTGAAAGAGAAGCATGTCAGAGACCTTTTTTTTTCCTTCCAGTTGATGCCACAGTAGTGAGAACCTTCCCATTAAAACAGATGAATAGAGCTGATCTTTTGTCTCCAGTATCACAAATACTTCAGTAGGATCATGTAGAGTTGTAAACATTTTATGAGGGGTTTGATATGTTTCTGTTTGGACATTAAGGTTTTAGTGCAGTTTGGTTTAGATGGCAGTAATACTTAAGGCTCGTTTTGTGTAATCTAGTTCTCATTGTGACATTGTCGCTGTGTGCGTTGGCTTTGCTCTGTTTTTTTGAAAGAGAAATTATTTATTATGGCAAGTGTTGAATGTAAGAAGACTTAGTGAGTGGATGTCTGTGTGTTGGGTAAAAGGTGGGGAAACTGAAAATCTTTGTTTATATATACATATTAAAATGTCTATAGAAAATGATTATTAAAAAAAGTAAAAGCAGAAAAAAAACTGTCTGTGTTTTGATTTATGTTTTCTTCTCAAAGTGTGTTTTTTATTTCATGTTATAAACTGACATTATTTAAAAATATATAAATTTATTATTTTTGAATTAATTTTTATTAATTATTTGGGGATGACATTAATTTATTTGACTGATTACTTAGATGGGTTAACTCAAATATAAATTACCCCAAAACGAGTAGACCTATCACTACAGTACCAATTTTACTAATGCATTCTGCAGAAAATGTAGGAATACCGTGTACATCCCAAATAAATAGCCAGAACATTGCACATATTTAAATAACAAGTCTAATAAAGAAATTATTGGATTTATTTTAAGAAATCAATATGTAATTAAGGGGTCTGCAGAATTCTTCCTTACAGTCGCCTCCAAAAAAAGAGAGAATGCCTATTCTAATTTATTAGACCAAGTGTTTCCCAGCTATTTGATACAGTCAAGTTTATAGGTATTTGGACAATGAGAATGAGTGAATTTTCATAAGGTTCTGCTCTCTCTCCAACAGGTCTGTTTTGTCTTGGCACCTCATATTGAAAGTTCCCATGAACAGCTACCAAATGCAGGTTCAATGTTTAGACTTTTTACCTCCATAATTTGTCATAAAGTAACTAAAAACAGGCCTTTGGTTATCTAACTGATATTAGTCAGGTGTTAAACTAAGTTACTTTGGAGCAAGAGAGGAAGAGGAGCTGCCAGCCAAAACCCACACTCAAAACCAGTCATGAAAGAACGTTCAGCAAGAAAACACATCTGTTAATGTTATCTCATCTTACATAAGAAAGAAGCATTTATCAGGTTAAATAGCCTGTTTAAAGCCTGAAAATAGCAATTTCTAGATGTACATGTACAGCACAGTCACCAACACCGGGTTGTCATAGGTCACCAAAGATTCAGGGATGTGATCCATGGTGATTGTTTGGTGAATGCATTGATTCTGGCTGGGAAATGAAAGTGCAGAGATCCTGGCCTGTGGAAGAGTGGTCCTGGCTTAAAGTTGACAGCACAGAGCTCCTGGCCAGGGGACAACAACTCAGAGGTCCTGGCTTGCTGCCTATAATGCAGAGCTCGAGGCTGGAGACTGGCATCACAGAGATCTTGGGTGGTGGATTACAACTCGGAGGTCCTGGCCAGGGGCTGACAGAGCAGGGATCGAGTCTGGGGCTGACAGCACAGAGCTCCAGGCTCCAGGATTTTTTTCTTCAGAGGTCTTGTTCATTGCAAATCAGATAATTATTTCTTGACGTTGTTTTAGACATAAATTAAATGCTCTACACAAATGTGAATTTTATCTCAAAGAGCTACTTTGCTGTCTCTCTGTCTGACTGTTTCAGGTTTTTTTTTTTAAACAATGTGAACTAATCTGAATTTTTCACACAATCTGAAGCATTATGTTTATTTCGACGGGACAATAATTGCATCCACCTGGGCCTTCAGTTGCTCGTTGGTTTGACTGAGAAACTGAATCGCCTCAGCGTATTTGTTCTGTATCATCTGTTGCCTTTCATTTTCTTGTCTCTCCATTGCATTGTAATTAGACTGTAGCTCATTTACCTGTCTTTCCAGGTCCCTCTTCTCATTCTCTAAGTCCGCAATCTTCTTCTCCATGTCTGACACGCCTTGCTTGGCTTCCAGAGCTTTCCTAATGCCTGAGGCCACACTGTTTGCATACAGGGTCTGGTAGGCAGCTAGGGTCATGTTAATTTCATCTCTCACCCGTAAAAGCATCACGCCTCTCTCAGCGCAGTTGATGGTAACTTGTCTGATTAGCTCATCGAAGCATTGTGTGTAGAGCTCTCTGCGGACAGAGCACATGCCCTTTTCTCTGGCCTGTCGCTGCTTCAGTTGGAGATCCAGTTTCTCTTGCAGTTGACTGACATCCTTCCGGGTGGACGGCTTAATAGACAAATGCTGCAAAAACAGTTGATTATTCTCTGTCCATTCCCTCGGTGGTAAAATGGCATCTAGAATCTCCACTATTTGCTGATTACTGGCCTCAGTCGTAGAGCTCTTGGCTTTGGGTGGAGGTGGAACAGGATCTAAGGTGGCGGTGCTCAGAGGCGTAGTCTTTGGTGATATCTTCTCAATGTTTTTGGTCACCAACACTGGGTTGTCATAGGTCACCAAAGATTCAGGGATGTGATCCATGGTGATTGTTTGAAATTAAATCTTAAATGTAAATAAAATGAATCTGAGGAAACAACGTTTCTGTTTTGTTTTTGTTCTCCTTCTTGAACAAGAGGTGATGTGTATGACATCACATTGATGACATCAGCATTCATTGTTATGTAATAAAGAATAGAGCGCACTTATTACATCACCAGCGCCTGCATCATCATTGGAGTGAGCTTATTAAAAATGTGTATATACCTGTTTGCACCCATGGATTTTGCGCATTTCAGGCGATTATGGAGCACTGTTTCTGTTCTACCCAAGCTCTTATGAACTCTGAAAGTGTTAACACTGGGGATCAGCTGTTCTGGAATAGTTCTTGCAAGATCAGTATTTTCAAGTGCATTTGCAAAAACCTATCAAGTATCATGGGTTTTCTTGCACATGTAAAGATACATGTTATGCAGTCATTTTCCCCAGAAAAATACCAATTTGAAGAAATCATCTCTAAAACCAGACATCATAGAAAGCACAATACGATGTTTGCTTTACCTTTTTACCTGGTTTGTTCCACTCTGAGGGCATCTTACAGGGCACTTTATCTTCTTTGCTCCACTATTGGGACGGGCAATTTGTCATGTTTACTGTGGGAAGTCATTTTATAACTTTTGCACTCCTGCAGGGGCACTTTAAAAGGCATTTTATAATTTTTTTTTTTACTATGAAGGAGAGCTCCCTTGCATTCCAAGGGGCACAGTGTAGCCGTGCGACTTTGCGGTTAGTATACGGCTTCTTCCAGTTAAAGAAAAGAGTTGCAGATCCAAAAAAAAGTTGCAGGGAACTGCTAAACTCAACATAATCTGATGGCGGTGTATTAAAGAGGTGATAAAACACCATGTCATGCACACGCGAAAACATATGCCAGTGGTGTGTGTCTTGTGTTGAATGCACCCCACCAGTGAGCCAAAGGGATTAGCAAAGTCAAGCTTAACTATTATTTGGTTGTCCTTATTTTCTTTGGCTTTACGAATGAGTTAGTTGAACAAAAACAGTGTGTTCCAGCCCCCAGAGAATCCTTTTTGGTCAGAGGTGGCAATATCCATTTTTAGTCACATACAGTATAAGTCTTTCAACCAGCACCACAAATAATTAAGGATAGTTATTCAAGTTAATGATATATGTGCATTCATCCTCTTGCCAGCGTTAGCTTAGACATCCATTTTAGACACTTGCCGCAATTATTTTCTTATAGTGGTAAGATTATTTGTGATTGCCTGCTGGTGTAAGTGATGTGGCCCGATCATTTTATTTCAAAACTAAAGTCACAGTGGTGGCATGGTGGCTTAATGGTTAGCCCTGTCGCCTTGCACCTCTGGTTCCAAGTTTGATTCCTCAGGGTCTGTGTGCATGGAGTTTTCATGTTCTCCGTGCTTAGTGGGTTTCCTTCCAGTCTAAAAACATGCAGATTACATTAATTTGTGTTTCCAAATTGCCTGAATGAGTGCATGTGTGCGCCCTGCCATGGACTGGCACCTCGTCCAGGGTATACCCTGCCTTGGGACCTAAGTTTACTGGCATAGGCACCAGGCGCCCTGCAAACCCTGCACACAGGATAAAATGGTATAGACAATGATTGAGTGACTGAGTGAAAATCCAGTGTTTTTTAAGTGCTTTCTCTGAGTAGAGTTATAATTTTACTATCTAATCTTCTTCCTCTTTTACCAGTAACTGATGGTGTAATCTGTCTCGTGGAGCCCTCTGCCAGCAGTTAAGTAAGTGCTCTTAATACGCTAAAGATTTTCGATAATGGGTTAGAGAAGAACTCAGAAATCATCTCTGCAGGAGGAAGAAGGAAGCACTGTACCCTCCAAAAAACTTGCTGTGAATCATGTTATAATGTGGCTGTAGGCTGGGCTTCAAGCTGGTTCAGGGTATGAGGTCAACAAATAGGGCTAGGTCAAGAAGTGTGGTGCCCTCTGCCATCAAGCATGTAAACATCACACTGTCCTATATGCAGATACAGTTTTCAATTGGGGGACAGGAAATATTCATTATAATATCAAATATACCCACACATACACTTTTATAGTTTTTTTTATACTCCATAGTATAATTACACTTTGCACATCCTGTGTAATCTATATACTCATATATTTATATTTTAATTATATTTATATTACCTTATTATATTTATTGTAACTTTGTAAATCTGTAAATTTGAGCATTACATCCCATTTTTTTTTACACATTGCAGTAAAATCTTTCTCTCTTCCTATCCTATGCTATCTTTCCTTTTTAGGTCACAAACAGTTGCATAAGCATTTCACTGCATGTTACAAATAGAACTTGAATTTTGCAATAAAAAATATAATTTTCATAGTGCAGAGCATTATCTGTATTGTGAAGTTTCTTTCATTTGGAATGTTAAGGGCTGTTATTTAAGCCTACCTGCACACACAATGCTATTGAAAGACATCATAATCACGTAGTCTCCCTAATTTATTAAAGGATCTCACTCACTTACTCACTCATCGTCGATGCCGCTTTATCCTCTATTCAGGGCCAGGGGGGACCTGGAGCCTATCCCAGGAGGCTTAGGGCACGAGGCAGGGTACACCCTGGACAGGGTGCCAATCCATCGCAGGGCAACTAAAGGATCTGTGTAAGGTAATATATAAGTGCTGTCTATGCAGCCAATCAGACCTGGAAACCCTGAAATATATCATAATAGTGTTTCACATCTCAGGGCTTTATACTAAATTAATTAATCATTATATACACTGATATCAGCAATTTTGTGGACTTCTTTTATTATTATTATTATTTTTTTTTTTTTTTTTTTTTTTTTATTAAATTGTCATACCATCCTATTTTTTTGTACTTTTTGGTATTCATGACAATAAATACATTAAAAAATATATAAATAAAGCATGACAAAAGCGATGACTTTTGTCCCACTCACGCACCATACATGACTATTGAGTCTATTGAAGTTATAGAAAGTATTTCCACACTCAAAAAAGTTACCATTGCAATATTGTTTTGTGTGTTGCATTTCTAGATTTGCAATTCACGGCTGCTGTTTGGTCCAATGCAACATTTTAAAAAGTTCCTAAAGAATAACTTGTCTACTATTTCCTATAATTGTATAAGTTATTAATCTATAAATGTTTATTATTGTAATCCAGACATATGGTATTCATTTATGGAGATATGTGATACTACAATCTTATTCTTGGCTTTGGATAATACAGTGCTAAAATGTTTTATTTTACATCATATACATACTGTACAATATCAACTCATAATCATCTGAGTTAAGCGTTTATGTCACTTTATTATTTCAAGCCAACAGTATATACTGTACAGTTTCCCTCATATTAATCTCAGAATTCTTGAAGTGGAACAACAACATCTGATTCTAAAATTCTGCTTGTCAAAGTTACCTTAATACAATTACAATCTGTTGGCTGTTGCTTTTTCTGCTGTTGCCTTTTTGTGTGTTTGTCAGGAACCTCCAACCACAGCCCACAGTGATGAACAAGACAGATGTCAAACATCTGTGTATACTCTAGATGGGTTTTCAGGGTGCACAGTGAAAGACTGTGACTGTACTGTATATATACAGTATATACACAGTATATAAGTATTTAAAAGAACTAGGTTGTTGTTTCACCAAGCTTTCTGTTAAATAGCTATAGGTTTGGTATATTGAGATGTTGTTCAGGCATCACATCTACCTGTCACGGCTTCAATCAGTTTGGTTGACTGTGGAGTGGCTCTAAACCTCCATTTTAGTTACAGCTGAACCTCTAATGTTAGAGCTGCATGAGAATGCTGGAGTATTGTCTGTACTCTGATCACAACGTAAACCTATTTAAACCACAACAGGATGAGTGCACACCTAACCTGGCCTGGTTTGCTCACTCAAGATCTAAATATACACCTCCATATTTCTGTAAAACCAAAGACCAAGAAAGGGGGTGAGATAGTTCCTGGTTGCATGTTATAGAAAGTTTTTTTTGGATGCCATAAGCCTGCTATAAGACTGACCTCACTAAAAAGGGGGTGCGAGATCCGGTTTGGTGGACAGAGCCATGCGGACAGACCGGTAAGTATGGGGAGTACTGGGGAGTCAGCTGACTGAGGCGGATATTTTTTAAAACGCAGTTTATTTATGTGTATGTTTTATGAGTGTTGGGAGCCCATCCCAGAATCCAAATTGTTGATATGCTTCATACCGCCATAGACCTATTGCCAGTGTCCCTGATCAATTTTCATCTTTTCATCTTTAATTTAAAGGGGTTTATGGGAATGTCCTTGTCCTTGTCCAATTTTCCCCTATTGTTGATGATTGCCTTTACAAAGTTCTATGGTGCAATGTTTTGGAAAATATTTTATACTCTTTTCTGAGTGAAATCTGCTTGTACATCCTTTGTAATCTCTTTGTAGACCATGGCTACAACAGTTGAATGATCCTACAGAAACAGCTGTCATTTATTTGGGCTGAATCTGAATCGCTTTATTGCTGACACATGTATAATAAGTTTTTTCATAAAGTGGGCCTGTTTATTTTCTACTTGATTTTTTTTGATTGATATAGAACCATAACGATCACCTGTTAGACTTGACATGATTTATCTTATTCATGTGCGTCACATTTTGACATCTTGTTTTTTTATTTTACCCAGACAAAGTCATTGCTCTTGTATATTGTGTGTTGGTCTCGAATAAACTGTATTAGGAATGCATTTATCCTTTCTTCATTAATATTATTGTTCCTTTTGTGTTTGTGTTTATTATTAAAACAGATTTTGCAGATTTATTATCCTGATATTTACTTTCCCAATACATATACACTCACTCACTCATTATCTATACTGCTTTATACTGTATACAGGTTCATGGGGGGCCTGGAGCCTATCCCAAGAGACTTAGAGCATGAGGCAGGGTACATCCTGGATGGGGTGCCAATCTATCACAGGACACACACAACACATACAAACTCTCATGCACTCATTCACACTATGGGCAATTTGGAAACACCTACTGCAACAGTGCCATGTTTAGTCACTTAACTGGTTCTAATGTGATTGTCTATAGAAGTCACATACCTATGTGCTTAATTGTATGCTCTTGATAGAAGTGGGTGTGACTGAAAGCCTAAACTCAGTAATTATTAAGGGTATTCATATACAGTCCCCTCTGAAAGTAATGGATCGACGAGGCTGGTTCTTTTGTTTTTGCTATACACTGACTTGCAGTCAAATGATGAATATGAGGCAATAGATCAGAATTTAGGTTTTTACATCCTGATATTTGCATCTAAATGTCTTAAACAACTTAGCATAGCCTCTATATTTCTCCTCTCAAAGTCTTCTTTAAAATGGTTTATTGTAATAACCTGACCACTCCTCTGGGGAGATTGTTTTGTGCTGTGACTTCCTCTTGTTTTAGCTGTTTCCTACCCAGCTTTTACAATGTTCATGTCATTATCAACTGCAGTTGTTTTTCTTCGTCTACTTGTCAGATGTCTGGTTATTAGTGCACCTTTGCTGTCTTTTAGTTAGTACACACTTGTTCGCTTTTCTCCCATTGACAGCTCTCTGGTATTCATGGTGGTTTACCCTTTTTAACAACTAATGCAGTTTCCCCAGATGAAACCCAGGGCTCATACAGTACAAAGTGTAGACATTAATTCATTAATTCATTCATCATCTATACTGCTTATCCTGTGTACAGGGTTGCAGGGGGCCTGGAGCCTATCCAGGAGACTTAGGGCACAAGGCGGGGTAAATCCTGGACGGGGGTTAACCTAATATGCATGTCTTTGGAAATGGAAACTGAAGGAAACTCTCCAAGCCATGCATGGGGGCAAACATGCAAACTCAATGCATACAGGCCCGAGACGGGAATCGAACCCTCGAAACCTGGAACTGCGAGGCCACCGTGCCACCCATGAGTATACATTCAGAGCTAATATTTGTATAAACAGTCAATCTAACAGAGAACAACTATGAATTACACACTCTTGTCTTTTGGATGTTACAATATTTCTGATCACTCAAACTCTGATTGGGTTCAAACAAAAGGTGGCATATTCTAAGATGTTTGACACATCTAGATGTTAATATTAGAT
>JAOTRS010000040.1:19440635-19456987 GCA_028565755.1 Dinotopterus cunningtoni
AAGAAAAAGTCAGGCTAAATAAATAGTGGGATAAAAATGCAGAATTTAAATGATGTGCAATTGCTTTCCCAGTCCTTAAATGGAAGATCTGATGTGAAAGACTAAGACACTTCAGGCTAGATTTGCGTATCATTTGTCAGATTATTCTAAAACAGATTCATTATAAGAGTAAGGAAATTCCGTAAGGATTTTCAGGCCAATATTGGTGTCAATTTACCATAGGTTTTAAATAGTGCAGAGCTTATATTGTTATATTGAGCTGTTGGAGACCAAAACCCAATTCTTCACAATTACAATCATGCCATTGAAAATGATTTAAATCATTCGCAAGACAAATATGTGACACTTTAGTTTAGACAAAGTTTCATGTTTTTCGGCCACCGACAGCCCACTTGTCAGACCCCCAGTCTCTCTCGCTCTCTGTAGCCTGAGAATGTAAAAGGGAGATATGTTAAAAAAGAGGGAAAGAGGGAGGGAATGCAAAAGAGTGAGAGGAAGAGAGAGTGTGAGAGACTGGAACAGGAGGCTGGACTTTGGCCACACTCTAACATGCTTTAAAAGAGCGAGAGAGAGAGAGAGAGAAAACGTTTGGGAGAGGAGAGCTAGAGAGGGAGAGGGAAGGAGGGCGGGAGCGCTCTCTTTTGGAGAAGAGAGAATGTAGAGCGGATAGACGGGGAGACTGACGGGGAGAAGAAACCACTAATACAGACAACAAAAGAAAAATCGGGGGGTGAAGGAAATAAAAAAGGGGGGCTTCGGCATAATGGCTACAGAGGATTCTACTGGCGGCGCTCGCAAAGCCACCAAGAGTAAACTGTTTGAGTTTCTTGTCCATGGAGTGGTGAGCAAGCCAGCTTAAGTGTGTGTGTGTGTGTGTGTGTGTGTGTCTGTGTGTGTGTGTGAGCATGCAGCCTAAGCATGTGCGTCTGGAAACCGGCACAGTAACAGGAGGATTGTGATGCAGAGATTTAATTTTGACTGAGAGAGGATGAGGAGGAGAAAACAGAGCAGTTGCTGGTGCAGGTGACTGTGAAGAAGTCGCAGAGAACTGATTCTGTTACAGATGCCAGATTTTAATTGACTCTAATTGACTTGTCAGATCATTTGTATTGCATGGCGATGACAGTAAAGTCTAAGTAAACGTCTGTGTAGTTCAACGCTTTTCGTGATTTTAATCGAAACTCTTTCGGCTTGGTATTCAGTTAAACGTCCGTGGTTTGTCTGTGTATCACAAACTCTTCTACAGTTACAGCGAAGTGAAGCTTTTTACATGATCCCGAGTTAGTTTTTCCACTTTTCGCCCCAAATGAGTTTTTAATGTCTTTAGAGTAATTCCGCTGCCGCTGCGCCGTCTGATCATAACAGTGAGTTATTGCTGACGAACGTTCAGCCAGAACTAGATATTAGGAAAGAGTGAGCAGAGCCTCGCGCCACTTCGCGAGCAGGTTTCTGGTTTCGCCCTCGCAGACTGCACCTCCTCTGTTTAGTCTGCTCCGAGCATAAACTTTTCCACTGAGACTTCTCACTCGGCTTACGATCAAAGCTGCATGCGCAGTGTAGAATGAATCATTGTGCACTTTCGGAGCACGATCCAAAGTTGATTCAGATTCCAGCGCTAATTAGAAAATGCTGATTTACGAGCGTATTTGTACGAGCTTACAATTGCCTTTGTGCCAGTGTGCATAATTTGAAACTGTTTTGCATTTTTATGCCCAATAACGGGCAAATTCTTTTGTAATGCAGTTTCCTTTTTTTTTCCGGGCATCAAAAGGCATGACCAGTAATCAAAAGAGACTTTTCAGTGAGGGATAGAGTTTAAGCAACAACAAAAAAATGAAGAAGAAAATAAATGTCAAGGACACTTCATGGAAGACTGTCTTTCTCTGGATTCTGACTGAAGTGATTCTTGGCTGGTTCTTGGTACGTTCGTGGCTGTCAGAAACACCAGTATATTATACTCTCTATGTATAACTTTACAAGATACACCCTGCATTAATATGTCACGCTAATACACTCACACACATACACATGACGACTTGTATACTGGCGTACCTTGTTGACAAGCTTACATATGATGAAGGCACTGCTATTAGTCTTATTGCTATGCCAGATTCATACTTGTTAAGGCCTTGATTTTCCATTTTTAATTTGGCAAGCTGCTGCACACGAAAATGCAAATACCCATTCTCATATTATATGCATTATCAAGCATAAGACAAGCGTTTTTTTTTTTTGTTGTTGTTGTTTTTTTGTTTTTATAGTCATCCGAATTAGACTAGTGCGCTACACTTCCACCTTTGGGTTCTTTCTCCTTCTAGGCAGTTGACAAAATGTTTTTTAGGTAGCATGGGAAATGAGTTTTTTTTTATTTGTCTGGTTGTATATAGGAGTAGGCAGTAATATACAATTATATATAATAGACTGGTGCTTGTAACACAGTTATAAGAGTAAAACCTCCCTTTATTCCTCTATATAATCCCCTGCTACACTAATGCACTTATCCCAGCGTTTCACTAGTTTTCTCAGTATGCCAGAGCCATGATTCATGCTTCATGCCTGAAACACTGGCCTCCCAGGAACTCCTTTAATGGCTCGAACATGTGGAAATGGCTTGAAGCGAGGTCAGGACTGTACAGGGAATGTGGCATGAGTTTATGTAACATGCAAATGGTGTTCATGAATGATTGTGTGAACAGTTCCTACAGACAGATGTGTCTCTTCTGAAAGTTGGTTATAGATCAGGCGCTCTGATCGCCGAATGTTCACGGGAACGACTGCACTGGGCTCTGAGCCACCTCAGCCAGAATTGTTATTCATGGATTTAAGGCATCCCTTTAAACGTTTGCACCATTCACATGTTTTACCACAGTAAAAAGTCTCATCACCGCACTGTGCTTGAAGATTTCTGTAAATGTCAATCGGTTTTACGTCTTCATTCACAAGAAATTTTATCACAAATCCTGGTTTGACTTCAACACCCCTCGAACAATAGTGATATAAAATTGATATCATGATAAACTATAAATTAATAAATTTTTCCGAGATATCAAGGGTGTTGTGATATCTTATTCTAACACTATTTAAACCTTTTTATTAATTAGTACAAACTCCACTGATGTTATATTAGATTTAAAATCATAATCTTTAAAATCATGAAGTTTAAATATCACTCTTTTTAAAATATTTTCCCCTTATTTAATGTAGTACAGTAATGCATTTTTACACACATTGAATATTATCACACACATACAGTAGCTGTATGTCATAATACCATAGGTTGGAAATGATCCTAAAACATTTAAATGAAGTGGTGTTTAGAATTATCTACAGTCACTGAACCAACAACTTAATTTTCCATATGTTCTTGTTAGTATTAGACAGCATGGTCACTCCGTGCTTAGCACTGCTTAGCACCTCACACCTCGGGGTACAAATATTGCCTCTGGTCCTTATGCGTATGTTTGTTCACCCCATGCTTGGTGGGTTTCCTCCCACAGTCTGAAGACATGTGCCGTAGGATAATTGGCTCTCCGGCTCCAGGTCCAGGTCCCCAGCGGCCCTACACAGAATAAGCCGTAAAGTTAATGGATGGAGGGTGGATGAAAAGATATGTTCCTGTTAATGCTAATGGGTAATGGGTTCAAGCCTATGGGCTTTACATGTCAGAAGATCAGAAGATATGACATGCATATTCTATTTCTTACTAAATAGGGACTTAAAATAATATTGCAAAAATTGACATTCTTTGCCCAGTTCCTGGTCCTCTGTTACTGAAAAGCAGAAGTGTGTGTGTGTGTGTGTGTGTGTGTGTGTGTGTGTGTGTGTGTGTGTGTGTGCGTGTGAGTGGTACTTCATCATTAGTGCTATTTCTGTAATGAGCCTTCAGTTGCAGCCCGGCGCTGATTCTGATGCCCAGTCCAACCTCCCTCTGTGCCTTAAACTTCCTCAGTGACCTTGAGGATTGTTGCCGCTTCATGCTGTGTCCACATGTTCACGTCCCACTGCTCCTTGTCCTCCCACAGGCAGTGGGATTGGACAGACCCAGGAAACCCTGGGGTTCAGCCTACTTTGGGAAGGGTGAACGGGTCAGGACAGGAGGGTCACTGCACCATGTTTGGCAGAGGTGCACCATGGAGAGCACGGGAGCTGTGAGCTTTGGCTCCACTTCCAAACGTTTTCACACCTTCTTTTGACATCCTGTGACTTTGAGCTGCTGTATGAGTCATAAGTGACTAATTCAGCCATTCAACAGTTATTGTGTAGGTGACTTTTATATCTCAGGAGAGAAAAAAAGCTCTTTTATAATGTACAGTAAAAACACTGTTAACTTAAGGAAAAATGTAGTGTTTCATTTTTTGGGGGGAAAATCGAGGATTACTTTAAAGGATTTGGGCTTAAAGAATGGCATTCCATTCACTACAAAAGGACAGCCTCTGACACGACCGTGTCCCTGATGAGGACAATGCACCCACTGGAGATGAATGAATGGATGTGGATTACAGAGAATAAAATAATGCTAAGTAAAAAATATTGAACATTTAAGAAAAGAATAATGTATGACTTTAGTAATCCTAGTTGTGAAATTCAAATGCTGGAACAACACAAAAGAGACAATAGAGAATACTGTATAAGACAAGTGACAATTCAGTAAAAGTTTTAAAGTGAATTAAAATAAACAATGTTTACAATTACATTTGAAATACAGATATCAGCCATAAGATTACAATGCAAAACATTATGCCCAGTATTGTGTCGGTTCCTCTTGTGTCACCGGGAAGACACTGGCCCCTCTGGATATGACTCCACAAGACCTCTGTGGTGTCTGGTGCCAGGCCTGGGTTGTGGGGCGTTGCCACTGTGGATCGTTTTTCTTGTTTGGCGCATCCTCAATTGCTTTGGGATATGTGGAGTTTGGAGGCTGAGCCAGCCACCTTGGACTTTTTGCCTGCTGTGGTACACTGGGTGTTCTGGTGTCTTTCTGTCCTGCCATGGCCATGGCATTGACTTGCAATCTGTGCTGCACTGGCTTTTCTGTGTGATCGGACCAGACCTTTGGTCCCCATGAGCATGGGTGAGACTTGAATCACAAGTTTACTAGTATGAAATTGATAAGCAACTTTAAAGTGATAATGCTATGTGGTGTCAATGTTAGGGTTGATTGGTGTATAACACTTTACAGATCATTTCAATTCATTCGAATTATAGCATTTGGATGAACTCATGCTGTTATAAGGTGGCATCAACACAATGCATAACATCATGTAGATACAGGTCAGGAGTTTCAGTTAATGTTCACAGGCATCAGAATGAAGGGGAAAAAAATATATTTGACACACGCAGGTTAAAGTATTTCAGAACCAATCAGTCTACTTGGATTTTTCCCTTAAAAATGCACTAGACTGGAGGAAAAAGCATCCTTTGAGCAGAGAGCTGCAGGAGGAGAATAGGGAGGCAATGATGACATCACAATCAAAGTAGTTGCCAAGAAATGAATTTGTCAATTAGTTAATGTCTTTGCATGTGTTCCTCTCACCGACTCGATAACGACCAAAAATTTCCAGTTTTCAGATGTGAGAACATTTCACTTTTAGCTCGGCCAAAAATGCTGCGGACTGCAACTTTTGCGAAGCTGACCTTGCATGGCATGGGAGCACATTAGTTATACTGGAGCATGTAAACAGGAGGGGTGCTGGCTATTCAGTATGGTGAAGTCTCCTCTCCTGTCCTCTCAGTAATTCAGTTTGATAGATAGATGGCTAGCCCGTGCTCAGCACTAACATTCGGCTAAATAAAAAAAAACGTGTGTGTTCAGAATACCTCATGCAGCTGTCTATCAGGCAAGAGAAAAATAAATGGTGAGGTTTTT
Source organism: Dinotopterus cunningtoni (assembly GCA_028565755.1). Lineage (NCBI taxonomy): Eukaryota > Metazoa > Chordata > Actinopteri > Siluriformes > Clariidae > Dinotopterus > Dinotopterus cunningtoni. The sequence continues at coordinate 19,446,502 of JAOTRS010000040.1, forward strand.
ATCCATTTTTTCATGGTGAAAAAAGCTGTTTGTGTGATTCTCTCGAGCAATCAGAGTCTGTGTTTCTGAGATGTCCACCAATCAGAGGCTACGTTTTTGACTGGGTGGTAGCTGCTAGCATCGGGACAAAGAATTAAGCTTGGTTTTCTTGGTATTTAGACTCTGCTACCATAAGTGCCTTTAAACATCCTTAAAGTTTTTAGTCATTTCCAAACATTTAGATCTACTAACAAGAAAACCTGAGGGGGAAAAAATTCCCTGTTTTTTTCTTTTTGGCCAGGACTTAAACAAGCCATATAATTTTGCCACTACTGTGATTTCATTGTTGCTCAGCTCCACCCAGCTCTACAGTCCTCTGGCAGGGTGGGGGCTCATTTTTTTTTCTCATGTTTAGCTGTCCAGTTTAGACCCTGAACCTGATGTGATCTTGTGCTTTTGTAGCCCATCCACCTCATGATTTGATGTCTCATGCATGCTGAGATTCTTTTCTACTCACCAAAGTTATGAAGAGTGATTATTTGAGTTACTATATCCATCCTGGCTGCTTAAACCAATCTGAACTCTCGTATCAATAACCAATAAGTCATTTCCACCCACAGAGCTTTCGTTCATTTAATATTCTTATTTGTCACACCATTCTGTGTAAACTCTAGTGATTGTTGTGTGTGAAAATCCTAGGAGATCAGCAGTTTCTGGAAAAAACTCAAACCAGCCTGTCTGAGACCAACACGCCTGCCATGGTTAAAGTCACAGAGATCACACTTTTCCCAATTCTGACGTTTGATGTGAACATTAACTGAAGCTCCTGGCCTGCCTTTGCATGATTTTAGACCACACGATTGCCTCATTAGATAACTGCATGAATAAGCAGGTGTAGGGATGTTTTGTCTCTGCCCCACATTCAGTCTTCCTGTTCTTTGTTAGTTAGTCTGTCTACATAAACACTGGTATTTCATGTTCGTGTTTTTTGCCTTTGCTATCAAGCTGCCTATATCTTAACCTCTATGCTCTCATATTCTGTCTACAAGGCAGAACATCTAGTACATCTAGGCCTGGATTTGCTGTAATATTATTAATAATTATAATGATATATTAAGGTTGCATGCTTGTATCCCGTTTCACACCAAATATTACATAGAATTTTTAGTTTTTTTGCTGGTGAGTTTATAAAATTGGATTATTACTGAATTTTTTTAAATAAATATTCATGCATTTTTTAAAAAAACATTTTGTAGTGTTTTCTTTGGACCTGTGAATTAAATATATAAGGTAATGTATTGTACATTGTAGAGAAAAGTGTTTTCGCAAGAGTTCCTTCTAGAGTTAATGTCAACTAAAAAGATAAAGATGTTCCACAGCGCTAGACTTGTGCATGATTTAAAAAAATAATTCGAACATACACTGACTTAATCAGACAGTGGAACAGTGGGGTGCTCGTTCAGTTGCTGTGTGTCACCAGCCTGATTTTGCTTAAGCTGCAGTGTGATCCTGCTTCAGTCTTTCTGCAGCTGTTGCTTCTGAAATGACAGGCACAGGTGTGCGTGTGTGTGCGGCTGTGGCCTAGATCGGTGCTTGAGAGTAGAAGAGCAATACATGACTGCACTCCCAGCTCTTACAGGGCGTCAGTGAAACTACACTGAAACACTAGAGCCGTACATTGCGCCGTGTCTACGTATGTGCACTTAAGCTCTGGTACTTTGTTGTAGCAGGCAGCCAAGATCTGATAATTCGAGTAATGTAGAAGTAAATACAATTTCTCTCTTTCTTTCTGTGATTTGCTTTTCCTACTCCCATACAGCGTCCAGGTATGACATCAGGAGCCCGGATGCCCCATCAAGGTGCCCCTATGGGTCCACCTGGCCCCCCGTATGGAGGAACGCCCCCAATTCGGCCAGGGATGCCCAATCCAACTTTGGACCCAAACCGCAAACGGCCCACTACCACCCCACCGGTGCAGACCACATCCACCCAGAACCGGCCTAGAAAGTGAGTTTCAAGTACAAAATGCAACATTAACAGACTTTATCCTTAGAACAAAGGAAAAAAACTGTCTCGGTTTTTTTTTAAATAACCTTGTTTTAATTTATTTTGTAAGTCGGAAGAGTGTAATTAAGTATCCTCAGATTTAACGTTACTTATCTCCTAACATGTAAAGAGCAAGAGGCCGGGTAGTATGTTGGTGGCTTTTGCTATTTGTTATGATTGTTTCAATTGATTTTGACCTCATCTTCCATGGTCCTCTTCTATTCCTGCACCATCTAGTGACCAGAATAAGCATTAGTGCTTTAGTGGTTACAGCAGGCACATCTAGTACTATAGATGCCATTTACCGTACAAAACAAAAGAGGAGTATTATTTATACCCAAAGCATCAAAATCTGGTACAAGAATTATTTCAATATCCTTTAAATGTGACTTTTTTTTTGGTAGGGGCTGCTAAACAGCTTGTGATATAATACATTACACATTTTTCAGCTGTTTTCCAGACCAATTAAAGTCTGTTTGGAACCAAGTCTTGGACTGAGAGACTCTGCTTAAAAAATACATGCCCTTACAGCACATATCCCTGATCCCTGTACGTTCTTGGCCTTGAATGTAACTAGTCGTTGCCTAGCATTTCATTAGGTAAGGTTTCCATGGACACAAATCATCGAAATAATAGCCCAATTGGAATAAAACTGCATAATGTAAACACCTCAATAAGGAGATTTTGCCAGATCAGAATTAAATTTTCAACCAGAACGAGAGGGGCGGTGTAAACTTTTGATAATCCGTTCATTTACTCACTTATCGTCTATTCCGTTTTATCCTGTATACAGGGTCACAGTGGCGCTGAAGCCTATCCCAGAAGACGTAGGGCACGGGGCAGGGTACACCAATCCATAGCAGGGCACACACTCATGCACTCATTCACACACTATGAGCAATTTGGAAGTGTCAATTAGTCTAATCCGCATACTTTTGGACTGTTGGAGGAATCCGGAGACCCCGGAGGAAAACAAGCACGGAGAGAACATGCAAACTCCATGCACACAGACCCAAGGTGGGAATCGAACTCGAAACCTGTAGGTGCGAGGCGACAGTGCTAACCAAAATACCGTCATAAGCCGTTCATTAAGTAAATATTAGCCATGTAAGCGCCTTCTTTACGTCAGGGTAACATTAGGTGGTGTAATGAGTTTCTGCAGAGGAAATTCATGAGAACAGCTCTCTCCCAGCTGTTTTCACCTTAAACTTTCATCCCCTATATCCCTGGCTGAGGAAGGAGCTCTGATTAGATTAAATGTTAAATGTAGAGTAAAGCGTCTAACCAATTATAGATGTGACTTCTTGTAACCAATCTTAACGCAGAAGGTGTGACATGTTAGTTCTGATTAAACACGTTGAGCATGTTTAATGAGCATGTGGGATTACATGCACATCTTATCAGGTCCGTGTCCATGTAAACGGATGAGTCGGAATCTCTAACTGGAGTGATTTCAGTCGAATTGAAGAAATATCGTCCATGTAAACGTACCTAGTGATCACTTATCCTATAGCCTAATAGCTTTTCTGTGAAAACTCCCGTGACCATAGAAGGTGGTTTATCATTTGTATGAAATTTAAGAGAGTAATGCCTCTTGTACTTGTAAAATTAAATTAAAAAGCTTTTCTAACCTTTAATTTGGACTGTTTTGACATGTTGCTTCCCTTTTCCCATTTTAAATAGATAATTGAGAATTTTTTTTCTAAGTCTGTCTTAAATGAAAATTGAGGTGCGTGTACTGTAAGTACGTTACAGTAGTTCTTGGTTGTTCTAAGATTTCTCGCTTTGCGCACCGACCGTGATGTTTGTCACCCGGAACAAGAGCACAATATAAGTAACCAGTGCCAAATCGCACAACCCTTGTTCTGTGGAAAAATGCATTCTAAAGTTTAGCTGAGACTCATATGAAGCTGCTGCGGTTTCACTGAGCTAAATCGAGTTGGTATCCTTCAAATCTCTTTTTCAAAACTCTTTTCTTTTACAATGTTGTGCCAAAAAGTGCATGGCTGCCAAAATCTGGTGTCTAAATACACCGTAACTTGGAAACATACCAACTCGATATAGATTTATCTTAGCAAAAGCTTCATATGAGTCTAAGCTGAACTTTGGAATGCATTGTGGAGTTTGGCTCCGATTGCTTAACATTGTACGCGCGTTCTGGGAGACAAGCTTGACCGTCGGTGTGCAGAGCAGGAACATTTATAACGACCAAGACATGTGATAACTGACTTATATGCACCACAGTTTTGATTTAACACAGACTGTAAAAAAAAATCTGAATTATCCCTTGGAACCTCATGTAGTTCATGATGTTTAAATCTTTAAATTGTTTTTCTGTGGTATATCTGGCTGATCTCCTGAAACACTATGGGACATCAGAAGGATCGGACTCAACGCTCAGCCAATGGAAAATGTTTCTCCTATATAACTTCAAAATTTTTTACTTTTCTGAGTGTTCCAGAGAACATGAGGGACACCACAGATAATTTTTTAAAATCCAGATTAATTGCATACTTGTTTATGGATTTTTCTTTATTGTTGTTTATCTTTTTTTTATTGATTTATGAATTTCTCATACCATAAATAACTTTTAAGCACTTTTAATCCTGTATATGTAAATCACTTTAAAACTTTCAGACTAACAAAGGACTATATAAACAAATAATTTTACTTTTTAATATATATATGATTAGAGTCACTAAATTTCAACCTATAGGAAACCAGTGGGATTCCAAGGAGCCAATGAGGTTTCTGCAAGACCGTTGGACTTGCGAGAGGCCCAGTCTGAGCCAGCAGTTGGATCCAAGTAGGCGGTTAACTCTGCTGCATGTTAGACTGAGTTTGTGATTGATTCTACTTTCCTTATTAGTTAATAGAATTACTAGAATTATATAGTCCTTATGCATGTATACACTCCGAGTAGTAACATAAGGAGTGAGGTTGATACTCTACTGTTCTTCTTCCACACCAAAAATGCTCCCAGTCATAACCAAGCGGTTGTAAGAGAATGAACATGATCTCCTAGTATGCATGTTAGACGTAACATACACCTGCCCTTGACTTAGCCATGGATGCCGATTGCATGGTCTTCTTTAGTGCACAAACATAGCTGATTGATTGCTTCCAATGTAGGTTCCCCTGTTGAAGGCTCCTTTATTCTTCTTCATCTCGCATTACGGTCTCCTGGGCTCCTTTACCTAGAATTTTTAGCTGCCTGGTTTATTGTAGAGCTATCATTCATCCACATGTCTGAATCAACATGCCACATTCTCTGGAGTTCCCAACCTCTTCAGCCCATTCAGCTGGTCCCAGAGGAGCCACGTGGTCTGGGGTGGGGGTAAAGGGCTATGGGAAAGTTTATCTGTACTTTGGGACAAATGGTTGTAGACATACATTTCCTCCATCAGGGGAACCATATCTTTCTCTGTGACACTCTAGGAGTTTAAAAGAGTAGGATTGGGCCTTGTTTCTTATCAGGAAAATGTGTTACGATAAGATGTAAAGAAGAGAGAGTAAAGCCACATAGTGGTCCAAGTAAATAATGTGAAAAATGTGATGTCACTTTATAGATCCAGAGTTCCAGGTTTGAGGTTTGACCCTAAGCTTGAATTTCTGTCTTTTAAACTGTATCACTGTAGGTTTCTTCTGAGAAAACATAAAGTTCTATATAAGTGTCCCATTGATGAGGGGAGGTTTGTGCCATTGTCCTTGCAAAAGGTTTCAGGTCCTGGAATGTGGTCATGTTCTGTTTCACCTTGACACACAATTGTGTAACCAATTATATATATACATGAGGTATGTGTTCAGTTCACTTCTGGTCCATGAACCTCTAAAAGGCTGTGAAAACTCTTTTCTGTCTTTCTAAGCTGCATTCAGGTAATGCCAAGTATTGGTAGTAAGAGGATATGTCTCAGGTGCTCTATGTGGTTAAAGGTCAGGCGACCAAGTTGAGACATGATAATTAGATGACATGATCTATGAGTGTGCTCTTTCGTTTTGCAACAACATATACAAATTGGAATTAAGCACTTGATTAGACATCAGTCCAACTAGTTAGGGTCAGGGTAAGGGGCGTTCAATTTAAACCCGGATTCTCCTGAAATAAAGCATAAAACTGATTTGACATTTTTAATTCGAGCACAGTACGGTGATGAGACTTTTAGCCGCAGTAAAACTGACTTGCGGAAGAGACACATCTGTCTGTAGGAACTATATGCACAATCATTCACATATACCACTTGCACATTACAGGAACTCAGCTGGGAGTTATTTCCACATCCCCAGTATAGTCCTGACCTCGCCTCAAGCTGTTTCCACATGTTTGGACCCTTAAAGGAGTTCCTGGGAGGCCAGCGTTTTAGACATGACGTAGGCCTGCGACTGAGAAAATGCTCTACCTTTCTGGTATCCAAAGCTAATATAAGTGCATTAGTGTAGTAGGAGATTATATAGAGAAATAAAGATACTTTTTACTCTCATAACTGTGTTTTGTTATTCAAAAGACATATCAAAAGTCCTGGTTTGAATTGAACGTTGTATGATTTGCCAACTTATTAGCTATCCATTTCAGTGCCTCACTGCACAGATTTTATTGCTGCTCATAAACCTTGAAACAAATGACGGTGTGTTTATTGGTTTATTCTGGAAAATGACCTCCTTTTTATTAATCTTTCCACTATGGGTGAGAAAACCATAAAAATAGACAGAGAGCTTTCTTTCTGATTCACCAGTGTGAAAAATAAAAAAAAAAGAAGAAAAAAAAAAGCTTTATGTGGGAAAGAGTATAAAGAAAGTGCAGATTGGCTTTACTTCAGTACCTCCTAGTGATTCAGCACCGTGTTGTACCTGCATGGGTTTCACTGGATGCACAAATGCACGCACACACTCTTAAGAATATGAACGAACACCTCTCGAATCTCCAGAATTGCTCTCAATATCACACTTCCTTGCACCTTCCTACTTTTCATCCATCCAATTTCCTTTTCTTGCTTTCTCTGACCACTGTACCCCTTATTTCTCTCACTCTCCCACTCTCTCTCTCTCTCTCTCTCTCACTCACTCTCTCACTCACTCACACTCACACATGCACAGCTGGAACAATTCTGGACGGGTCCCAGTTATTCAGCAGATGGCCTGTGGACTCTGCTATCAGTCACCATAGTAACATGCTTCTCTCTCTCTCTCTCTCTCTCTCTCTCTCTCTCTCTCTCTCTCTCTGTCTGTCTTTCTGTCCCTTTTTCCCCCATCCGTAGTGCCAAGAGAAGGAAAATGGCAGACAAGATTCTCCCTCAGAGGGTGAGGTGCATCACTGTGGTTATTCTTTCTCTTTGTTTGTCTGTGTCTTGATTTTTTTTTTTTTTTTTTTTAATCTTTGTGCCAAGTCAACGGGGTGGATAAATCTGCTGGCTCCTTTTTTTTTTTTTTTTTAAGCAAAGCGAAGGGAGAGAATTTGGAGTCCAATGCAGGAATGTGCGCTGTAACTGTAACGGTGCGGCGGACGTTCTGAGAGTTCAGGTAGAGGTGGCACAGTAAAGAAAATGCCACAAAGAAAGCCGCGCTGCAGCTGTGAAATGTGCATCTGTGACATAGTGCTATTACTGAGAAATGAATGACAGGAAGATTTTTGTCCCATGGTTATTTAGAATGCATGTTCTGTTTTCTTTACGCTTTATTTTTATCTTTACCAAGAGCACTAGATGCTCTGGGTTTATTGTGTTTCTGAATGATGCAACACACTGAAAAATCTGGAGGGTGTTGAATAACAAGGATTATTCCTCTGTGTGCGGAGAGGGCATTCATTTTTTATATTTATATATTTTTGGCTTGGTTTCAGTGATTTTTAGTTTCAACTAAGCACTTAAGTTAATTACTGGGAGAGTAATAAGAAATGTCACCTTCAGAGAACTTCACCTGATCTGTTTTAGCAGCAGAAAAAAAAATAAAATGACATATTCAGAACACGCTGCAGTTAGGACCATGAGATATTAATGGCTCCTGTCATCACTTTATTACTTAGGCATTATTACTCACTCATGTCACCTCGTGCCATTAGATTCGTGACCTGGTGCCCGAGTCGCAGGCGTACATGGACCTTTTGGCTTTCGAGCGCAAATTGGATCAAACAATTATGAGGAAGCAGGTGGATATTCAAGAGGCCCTCAAGAGACCGATGAAGGTATGTGTTCTCGCTCATTATCCCGACTGCGATTTTACTGTCTGTGTAAATAAATAACCGAATTACAAATTAAGGATGAATAACTTTGTTTTTTATTTTGTAAATGGCACAAAAGAGATACAATGATGTTAAAATTTAGTAACACTTCTTTTAATTCTATGTGTTTTTCTTTAAAAACATAATAAAAATCATCTGATCATAGCTTGTGATCATACTTTTTTCCACGGTGCCATTATTTATTTAACAAAAATGAAGCCAAAAATGAAAAAAAAAAAAAAACACAGGCAATACCAAAGTCCAATTTACTGCTTTTACAGGATTTAAGAGGGTAAGTTGCAGCCAGGTGCTGCTGATTATCAGCACGTGTGCAGACCTCTATAAAACAAAGTTTTGACAGTTTGCTGGTCTGGAGCGTAGAGGTGTGTTTTAACACAATGCCAAAAGGGAAAGATGTTTGCAATTGCCATAGAGAAGCAATTGTTGTAGCACATTAATCTGGAAGGGGTTATAAAACCATTTCCAAACAATTTGGAACATCTTTCTACAGTGAGGAAGACTATTTGCAAATGGAAAGCATTCAAGACAGTTACAAATCTTTCCAGGAGTCCAAAGTCAGATTGTGCAATGTTCAAAGAAATACACAAAAAAACTCAAGAGTACTCAACTCTACAGTATAAAGCAACTTCTGTCATGCAGTTTTGCGGACCTTAGTTGTGCTTAAGTGTTGTTTTCAGACAGAAGTTGCTTTTTCCTGGCAACCCTTCCGACAAAACTGTACTTGTTCGGTCTTCTTCTAATTGTGAACAAACAACAAGACTTCTGGAACAATGAGACCAAAGTGGAGTTGTTTGGCCTTAATGAATAGTGCCATGTTTGAGAAAAAACACTAATGACCTTTAGTATGTAAACAGCATTTCAGAAGAGACACCTTATACCCACTATCAAGCATGGCAGTGGAGGGGTGATGATTTGGGCCACAGGACCTGAGCACTTGTAGTCATTGAGTTTTCCATGAACTCCTCACTATACCAGAGTATTCTAGAGGCAAATGTGAGGCTAAAGCTTGGTCGAAATTGGGTCATGCAACAGGACAATGCCCGAAATCTGCATCAGAATGCCTGAAAAATATAAAAATCCAAGTTTTGGAAAGAGAAGTCGAAGTCCAGACCTCAACCCTATTGAAATGCTTTGGCGGGACCTTCTGAGAGCTGTGCATAACTGAATGCACAATGAACTGAAGCAATGTTGTATGGTCCAAAACGATATGAGAAACTGATGAAGTCACATTAATAGTTATTGCTGCTAAATGTGGATCTACCAGCTATTGAACCAGGGGATGCTAAGTATTTCCCACATGCTTTTTTTTTGTTTTTTTGCTTTTATTTTTATTATATTAATAATAGCACGGTAAAAAAAAGTTATTATTTGTTGTTTGTCTGAGATTGTATTTGTCTAATACTAAGACCTCTTACAATCAGATGAGTTTTATTATTTTTTACACATAAACACTAATACAAAGGGAGAGCTAACTTTTGAACATGACTGTAAATAGTTTATTATGCCTGATACACACCAGTTAATTATGTTTTTACAATGGCAGCTGGAAGTGCGTAAGATATATTAGGGCGCAAGTGAACAATTTGTCCCTGAAGTGTTGGAAGCATAAAAAATGGCAGATGAAAGGATTTGAGTGACTTTGACAAAGGCCAAGTGGTAATTGATAGACAACTGGGTCAGAACAACTCCAAAACTGCAGCTCTTGTGTGATGTTCCTGGTCTGCAGTGTTCAGGACATATCAAAAGTAATCCAAGGAGAGCTGGCGAGAGGGTCATGGGCGGTCAAAGCTCACTGGGGACAAAAAGATGGCTTGTGTAGTCCAATCCAGTCAATGAGCTATTGATGCTCGGATTGCTGAAAAAGTTAATGCTGATTCTAGTGGTGCTCCAATCAGGGTTTTTGGGGCAGATTACCGATCCTTGATCACAGAAATCTGAATTGGTCATACTGACGTATATGGGTTATATGGATTTTCCATTTAAAGTGCTCTGTTTATTGTGTAGTATTGTTTGTTTATTGATTTTTTTTCCACAAATATTTTTTATTGATTTTTACATTATATTTATGAAAAGCACAATAAAACTCCCAGGTTATGAGACATTTTCCCTGATCTATTGACCTGAAGTAGGTCTTTGAATGTCTTTCCATTTTGAGCTAATAACATGCTTGGCTGCTTCCTTCCATTCAACAAAAGATCTTCAGGAAAAATATGCAGAATACACAATTTA
>JAOTRS010000040.1:19487197-19497499 GCA_028565755.1 Dinotopterus cunningtoni
CGCTGCACAGCGTAACAGGGACACAACTGCCGCTGCACTACATGATGGGGACACTGTGTGGGTGCTATGGACCCCCAAATCCTAAAATTGCGGACACAGACAGTTACACAGTGTAATGGGACATTGTTGCATATTGCAATGGGACATGGTCACTGTTACACAGCGTATACACAAATATGATACATAGCGTAATGGGACACCGCCACTGTTACACAGCGTAACGGGACACAGCCGCCGCTGCACAACGTAATGGGGACGCAGCTGACGCTGCAAAACCTAATTGGGTCACGGCCGCCGCTGCACAACGTAACGGGGTTGCATTACTGTACGTATTAGTGACGCACATGGCATAGCACAACGGGGACACTGTGTGGGTGCTACGGATCTTCAAATCCTAAAATTGGGAACGCAGCCACTGTGTGGGTGCTACAGCCCCACATATACTAAAATTGGGGACATACCCACTGTTACATAGTACACAGACACTGCCCTGCCTATACCGAAAACATTGGAAATCATTTTTTAAAACTTAAAACTTTCTCTGTCTTCCTCTATGTTTTGCCCACAGCGTTCTCCCTGTTTGGAACTAAAGATGAAAGAACGGAGGCCCAGAAGATGGAGGATGACATTATTCTCCTGTTAAAAAAAGCAAAGGTAAACTGAGAACAGTATGGAAGATGAGACATAAATAACAAGACTTGCATATACAGTACAGTGCCATAAAAAAGTATTTTCCCCTTCTTGATTTTAGTTTTTGCATTTGTCACACTTAAATGACTGACATCATCAGCACAGTATATGTACACAGTATATCGTTACAGCACCGTATATCAGTAAAACATAGCAAAAAGGTTTTGATTTAGGCATTCATTATTTATCATATGAACAGTATTTCCCAAGTTGCATACAGTATTTAGTATAAAAAATACCTAGTTTACTACCTAACCCTAAACCTATATTTAAGTTTGGCTTCCAAACTAAAACTTAAAGTAACTAATTACTGTTGAGTGTGTGCATCAATGTTGCAGGAGTGAGGGTTTGAAATTTTATTACGGGTGTTTAGAAATGAAGCTTGCAGGATTAAAAAAGATTACAATGATTAAGACTGTGTAACAGAGTTGTTCACTCATGCCGTGTGTTATTCTGATCAGAAGCTCTGTGGTTTAAATAATGATCTAATCGAACCATGATAATCAGGCTGTTAGAAGATACAATGGGGCAGAAAAAGTATTTAGTCAGCCACTAATTGTGCAAGTTCTCCCACTTAAAAAGATGAGAGAGGCCTGTAATTTTCATCATACTGTAGGTATACCTCAACTATGAGAGACAAAATAAGAAAAAAATAGTTTAATATTGCACATATACTACAGTATGGTGCAGCTTTACTGAATTTAAAAATCAAAACTCAAAAGTTTGTTAAATAGTTTATTTAACTGGATTAGTCAGAGTCAGCAGCAAGAATGTTGATATCTAATGAAGGGAAATTATGATGTCCTGCTAAACTGTACAGTATACTGTATAACAAGAGAGAAATAGTCATGCAACAGTATATTGCTATACTTGTATGTGGTGAGGTCAAAAATTGTCCACACTCTGCCTTTTAATTAAACTTTTAAAAAAGACAAATACATCATTTTTCGCCATAGTCTCCTTGCTTTTCAATACACTTTGTCCATCTGTCAACAAGTTTTCATATTCCTTCATTAAAGAATGTTTTAGGCTGAGCTGCGAGCCATGAATGCACCGCTGTCTTCACTTCTTCATCAGAAGTGAATCTTCGTCCTTAGGGCTGCTTTCTGGGGACCAAACAGGTGAAAGTCTGATGGAGTAAGATCAGGACTATAGGGAGGATGCTTTAAGCTTTAAAGTTTTTGTTGAGTGTCGACAGTGTGGGTAGAAGTGTGTGGTCAAGATTAGTCTTCTGCGTTTAATTCGTCGTTTATCTCACTGTAACGAGCTCTGTTAATTGTTCAACCTTTTTTCTGATAATGTTCCAATACTGGCCCTCGAGAATCAATAAGCATATCTGCTTATTGCTGGTCAATAAGAAGCCTGAAATAAATCTGTAAGCATTAATTTTCCAGCTGATGGTTGATTTTTGAACTTTTTCTTGGTCGGTGATTCTCATGAGCCGTACTCATCCGTTTACTTTCAGGCTCGTAGTGATGAATCCGTGTCTCCTCACCAGTAAGGATTCTTTTTAAGAAACTTTCACCTTCTTTAGAGTATCGATCCAAATTTTGTTTGGAGATATACAAACGCCTCGGTTTATGCTCTTCCATGAGTTGTCTCGGCACCACATACACCCTCAGACCCTCAAAAAAAAAAATCACTGCACAATGCTCTTCTTTCGTGCAAATCCTAAGTGGGCCATCCATTTTTGCTCACACCGCAGCTACAAATAAACTGATGTAACACGTTCACACCTGTCCAGCAGTGACTGGAAAGAAAGCGCTGAATTATAACCGGAGTGCGGATAGTTTTTGACTCACCCTCATACAATGTAATAGATACCAGTAGATTTACTAGTAGTTTTAAAAATGATGCGTTTATGTTATTCACAGTACAACATGATGCTCGGGGAGCTGGATGCAGCCAACGGCTTCTTACATAAAGCTATTCGACTCGCCCATCAGAGTCACAACAACGACGCCATCATCTATACCTACAGCCTGGTAGATCTCCTCCTGCACTCAGTTCACTCTCACATTCTGGACTTCTAACGTCTAACCTACAGTCACAATGTACCAGACGTTGTAGTAACGTTATCTTTCTTTCTCTACAGATGGCCAACCTGGCCTTTGTCCAAGGTGAGCTGGATAATGTGAGTAAGGCCGAGCGGGACTTTTCCCTTTATCTACGCCCTTTTAACCTCTAGGCAGGAGTAGGTCTATGACCCTTGTCCTCTTGTTCTATTCTGTAGGCTGAGAAACTGTTTAAAGCTGCAATGAGTTTCATGCTGTCTGGAGGAACACCACAGGTGAGACACCGCAAGCGTGCTAGTCTCTGTTTCCTTAAAAACATCCATTTTAATATGTAGATGAGTGCATGTGAGTATTTATTTTACTGGGGCATTCAAGTTGAACTGGGACTTTTAATGATTTTTATTACTGAGTGAAGGCATAAAACTGATTGACACTGATTGAAGGGACGCATCTCTCTGTAGGAACTATACGCACAGTAATTCACGAACATGACTTTTAGATTACAGGAACTGGGAGCTATTGCCACATCCCCATTACAAACCTGACCTCGCTCCAAGCCATTTCCACATGTTCGGTCCATTAAAGGTGTTCCTGGGAGGCCAGCGTTTTAAATGTGAAGCAGGAGTCCAGTCATGTCTTTGGCGTACTGAAAAATCTTTCTACTTCCAGACTATATAGAGAAATAAAGGGAGTTTTTACTCTCATAACTGTGTTCTGTACAATTAAACAAAGTCCCGGTTTGACTTGAACGCCCCTTGTGCTATTTAGAATGTTTTTTTAGAATGCAGGTCTTGCATAATTCTGTGTGCGCTGACATTATTACAGTCTCTAATGTTTAGAGCAAATACAACGGATAAATAATTTTAATCCTCTTAAACAGGATGACAACGCTGTCATTGAAATGTCCCTGAAGTTGGCCAGCATCTACGCCACTCAAAACAAGTCAGTATTTATCCTTATGTCTCATGATGATGATGTGTACAAAACGGTGGATGACATAGTCAAAATCGTTTTTCAGGATGACGTCTGGAATAAAATACTTGCACCAGAAAGCTGTAAATTAGCACAGGTTTTAAAACTGCTTTATATAAAGCTTTATAATCATGGATATTTGCGTAAGACATGCTAATAGGATCACATTAGAGGATTGTGACTTTATTTACCAAACATTAAAATAATGATACTGGACAATTTGCAACATGCCAAGAACAGCCGAGGAAGTCTCTCGAGGGATGACTGAGCTTCTCATCCTATTTCTAAGGCAGAAGTCAGCCACCCGCCTGAGGAAACCCATTTCGGTCACCTGTATCCACAATCTTCGATCATGCCGAAAGGTGATTGTAGGATCAAGGATCGATCGGGATATCGAGAGCTTTGACTTTTGGCTAATGTAATACTGCCCTGATTCTCTAGCAAACCTCATACTCCAGTGTGCCCTTGAGCTACTCGAACTCCTTCACTTGAGTTAATAAATCGTTCCCTACGTGCAGAGTAGACAATCTATCAGTTTTCTGCTGAGAACCCTGGCCGCAGAATTAGAGGTGCTGATCTTTATACCCGTCGCTTCATACCAGCGCTGCAGGTCATAGACTGATTATGCCATCAAGATGCATCATTTGCAAAAAGCAGCGATATAATCCTCAGCCCATCAAACTGCACCACCTCTCCTCCACAGCTGGGCCACAATATAAATGTAAGATTTGTAGGAAAATGTCTGCACTGCTGCTGATAAGATCCAAATTGATCCAAACTGTTCAAGATTACATGTCTGGAATATTTTTTCTTAAATACTTTTACTGCTTAACATACATATTTATGTTCAGGAAGTTGTAGTCTGAAGGTGGAGGCATTCTCATCCACACCATCACTGTAGAGTCCTAGGATTAAGGTTGCAAATTTCACACAATTCTCATGTATCGATTTGCATTAATCTATAGTTGAACACATTAATAATCTCTTAAATTAAGTTGAAGGCCTGGACATGTGTACAATGTGTTTTTCCCTAAGGGAAGTCCAAATGAAAACGGAAAAAAAACACGCTTAACATGTCAAGAGCATGTTAAACCAGCAGGCGGTGATTATATCCCTAACTGAAAAGCCAAAAATGCTGGTCAGTAAGAAGCCTGAAATAAAGTCCTCACTCAGTGTCAGTGTTTATTTACTGGAAAAGTCGCTTGATGTCACTAAATGCCTTCAATAGCTGATTCGGATATTGATTACGTCATCACACAGCAACCGACATCAGGTCATTTCTGCCTATATGCGGCTGATGCTGGGGGCAGTTGCTATTAGCTCTTCTTCAATCTCCAGTGTTCAAAATGCAGAAGAAATATCTCTAAACCAGCAGTAATGTTGCTATTTTCTAGATAGATAGAAGGTTAAATACTTATTACATAACATTATTTTAAATGTATCTTTTATATTCGGTTATGTTGGATTCACCAAAATAATTATCTGTTAAATTGAATGCGGTGAATATAAAGAAAGAAAAAGTTCCCTAAGCAAACAGATTTGTTATTGGTCATGTGGAGCTCTGATGCTCTCGAGTATATTTTTGTCTGCTGCTTCTCTCACACTCACTGGCCAGAGCAGAAGCCGAGAGGACATTCTTACATCACGCGAGTAAGACTGCACCCTCACAGGTCGTCATGGCAACTTTTCTCTCGAGAATGTAATAAGCTCTGTCCAAAAAAGATGTCGCTACACTACACCACACTGTGACATCAGATATAGAGGAGATACAGTGTGTGTGGATGATGTTCTTATCAACCATAAGCGACTACTTTCCTGTCCACGTCACCTCTGAAAACTTTCTAAAAACTTTAGAAAAGAATCGTTAGGAGTTTTCTGAAAAGTACATTTTCAGTGACCTAAACCAAGTTTTCAAGAATCCTAGAGCTAAATGGAGCCAAAAGAATGGACTAGAGCTAAGTTTTATTTAGTCCAGCACAATGGCAACAAGTTGATTATGTAAAACAAATGAATAAAGCTCATATAATTTCATAATAATAATTCCTTGATCAGAAACCAGGCTGCTAAAATAACAAGTATTGTGCATTGGCTGAACTGCCAGTGCGCCCTCTTGTGGTGTACAGGTTAATAGACGTGCAGTATAAAGAAATAATATGCACTCACTCACTCACTCACTCACTCATTCTCTACCCTGTACCACTATACAATATCCTGTACAGGGTTGTAGGAGGCCTGGAGCCTATCCCAGTGGACTCAGGGTACTAGGCATGGTACACTCTGGACAGAGTGCCAATCCATTGCAGAGCACACACGCACACTCACACACAAAATTAGCCCAATCTGCATGTCTTTGGACTGTGTGAGAAAACCGAAGTACCCGGAGGAAACCCACCAAACCCTTGACACTTTATGGAGGTGTGAGGCCACAGTGTTAACCACTTACACTGCTATGCCACCTTGATGCAAAACAAGAGTATGTTAATACATTTTAACAGCAATTAATTGATTACTGATTACTTTTAACATCCCAAGTGAGGATAATGATGGTCTTTATCACAAAGTGTTATGTCAAGTACATTTTTAAAGCTGCTTTAGACAATAGTGATTTTTCCAAATGCAAAAGGTAGCCGCGGCCTGTGTAAAAGTGGAATAGAATAATTTAGGACATAGTGTTACAGAACAAGAAACATGTCAACTTTGGCGCGGTGTTACATTACAAGATCTGCACATGGTCATGTTTTCAAAGCAGGTTTTCTTTAACAATTATCTTCACTGGTAGTTTTTTTTTTTTTTTTTAAACAGGAATGAGTTGGCAGAGCATGGTTTCGAGTTCTGCACTGAGTCACTGGAGGCCAAAATCGAGAAGCAGAAGGATCTTCCATCAGATGCTATATCAGGTATTACAGCCTTCCTTGTAGGGCTGGGAGATATGAGCAAAGTCTTTATATCACGATAAAAGAAATACATCTCGTATCAATGTTATAGATAATTTCACATATTAGGTTTTGCTTAAAATTTATATTTGTTCAAGGGGCGTTCAAGTCAAACTGGGACTTTTTTGTTTGTTCATAATGACCGATCACAGTTACATGAGGAAAAACTACCATTATTTCTTTATATAATCCCCATCTATACTAATGCACTTATCCATGTCTTACGCAAACATCCAGGATAAATAAAGCAGAAATAAAGCTGTTGATAAAAATCGTTCATCCCGTGTTAATTTACAGCTTGTGACGTGCATGTATTTTATTCCAGACATCATCCTGCAAAAAAAAATTTCATTATAAATCTCTAGGATTTACAATAATCCACCGTTTTGTGTTTTGTACACATCATCATTAGACAAAAAGATGAGTACTGACTTGTTTTGAGTGGCGTAGATGCTGGCCAACTTCAGGGACATTTCAATGGCAGCGTTGTCACCCTGTTTAAAAGGATTAAATTATTTATCTGTTGCGTTTGCTCTAAACATTAGAGACTGTAATAATATCAGCGCACGAAGAATACGCAAGACCTGCAAAAACATCCCAAAATAGCACGAGGGGCGTTCAAGGCAAACCGGGACTTTTTTTTTTTTTTAATTGTACAGAATAAGAGAACAAAGTTATAAGAGTAAAAACTCCCTTTATTTCTCTATATAATCTCCTGGTACAGTAATGCACTTATCCCAGCATTCCACTAGTGCTTGAATACCATCAAGGTAGAAAGTTTTTTTAGTAGATTAATGATCGGACTGCCTGCTTCATGTCTGAAACATTGGCCTCCCATGAACTCCCTTTCTTTAAATAGAAAAAAAAAATCAACCTGGTTTCAAAAAACAGGAAAAAAAATAATAAGGCTGTCTAAAATCCTGCATTTGTCTCCTTGATCAGAAACCAGGCTGCTAAAATAACATCAAGTACATTGTCTGTGTATTGTCTGAACTGCAAGTGTGCCCTCGCCATTTTGTTTTTGCAGGACAATGCACACAACTTTATACTTATACTCTCACCATACTACACTGGTACATTACAGGAACGAGGAGTTATTGCTAGATCCCCATACAGTTCTGACCGCACTCCAAGCCATTTCCACATGTTTGGGCCATTAGAGAGTTCCTGGGAGGCCAGTGTTTTGTGACATGGCTTTAGCATACTGAGAAAACTTACTGAGCAGTAGTGAAACACTGGGATAAGTGCATTAGTGTAGCAGCGGAGTATATAGAGAAATAAAGGGAGTTTTTACTCTCATAACCATGTTCTGTTGTTACACAATCAAAAGTCCTGGTTTGACTTGAATTCCCATTATATTTATATATACTGTATCTGTGTGATCCAGTAATGTAAATAGCAATATTTTAATTAAAAGCCCTGTTTCCAGTTCTAATTTTAAGTTGTAAATCTTTTCTAAAGTACCACAGAAGGTAAAGAAAAATGTAGAGACAGATTTTGGAAACAGAATTGAGATAAAGAATAAAGATCATATGTTGTCTAAATGTTTAAACACTTCCAGAAATTAATTTTTTTTTTTTTTCAAAACAAAAAAACACTCTTCTTGAAAATATCTTTCTGTCCTTCCCCTAAAGGGAGTTTTTACTCTCATACCCGCGTTCTGTTATTCTGTGTAATCAAAAGTCCCGGTTTGAATTGAACGCCCCTCATAATTACACTTTACAAAATAACTGCATGTATTCAGACCGGTTTGTGACGTACATTATAGTAGACTTTTTTCTGACCGGTGTCTTGTTTATTAAACCAGGACCCTGTCCAAACGGTCAAAATGCCTGCCTTCATAGGTACCTATGTACCTACCTACCATAAGTTCCTCATCTGTGACATCCGGTTTATGTCAGAGTATTGTGTGGAGTTTTGTTCTGTGTCATGCTTCTCCTTATTTGTATTTGTTTGTGTTGTACGCCACAAGTAGTTCTTAACTGTGACATAAATCGGTTTGCCAAGAAGCAGCTTTTGTGACGTAGGTGATGGAGATGATGCACATAAATATCAGTTGACATTTTTCTATCATCCTACAATATGCATCACTCCGTATCTCACATCCTTATTTTATTATGGTACAGAAAAATGTTAGCTGCAAAGATTTTCCTCATGCAGATGAGCCAGTAGCAGCCCAGGCGGCTGTATAATTTTATGTAAGGCATTTTGTATAACGGCCCACAACTCCTGAGGAATTTCCTGCCATTTACATTTTCACAACTTTCATTGATGAAGTCCGATGTGGTAATGTGACGTGAATCCACAGTGGTAAAGATGTGAGAATACCGTGGTATGTCGGTTTATCAGATGCAGAGTAAATGTTGTTTCAGTTTGGTTTGAATCACTTCCTCCACGCCTCCTTCTCACTTCAGAGTGAGCATATTTCCATGTGGGCGACTTGAGCTTTTGAAGCAATTGGCTGAAAATGAAATGTTTCCCAAATGGTGTCAGTTTATTATAAGATGTTTGGTGTCTTTAGATCTGCCAGGAGGAGCAAGGAGAAGACTTTCTGAGATTCAGTGCAAGACTTTTTAGTCCCGCACTGGATCTCAGGAAGTGTATTGCTTCCAGGTTATCACTGTGCAATCTGCACATCAAAGACATTACACACTCACGTAGTCATGTGACCGCTCTCAAGGTTGACTTGCTCACATGGTTTCTGAACGTGAATTTCCTAGCTAAATCGTTTGATTGTTTATTTTATGTACTTTAGCCTAGTAGCCGCTTCAAGAGACTAAATTAATAGGGTCTGAGGAATCCATACATCATTTTTGGATCCGTGTAAAGTAGATGGTCTGTCGCATTGTGTGTTTTTCAGCAGTATTATTTGGTGTTAATGAAGATTTAAAAGTTCTCTCACTCAGCATTTCATTCGTTCCTAGCAGATGAGGAAAGGAAGGACACTCGGCTGCTGCTTGGCCTCAGTCTGGATGCCCGTGCTCGGTACCTGGCGTCCTCCCGGCGCCTGACGGGAGCATGCAGGGATTACCGCCAGGCTCTGCAGATCTGCCAGGAGGAGCAAGGAGAAGCCCATCCTCAGGTACAACACTTTACAGCAACCTAAATCCCTGTCCGTTTCACAGTCTAATGACTTCCACTGAGGAAAGCGTGCGGCCAAATATATCACGTTTGCCCAGACGCACGCATTGGACTGAAAATTTCCTAATAAATTAAATAAAGCTTACAGGTCTGTGCACAGAACATCGTTAGGCTCTGACATCATGAAGCAGTGCTCATGGTACATGGATTGACATGTCGTATACAGGGGTTGGACAATGAAACTGAAATGCCTGGTTTTAGACCACAATAATTCATTAATATGGTGTAGGGCCTCCTTTTGCAGCCAATACAACATTAATTCAACTTGATTATGACAGATACAAGTCCTGCACAGTGGCCAGAGGGATTTTGAGCCATTCTTCTTGAAGAATAATGGCCAGGTCACTACAGTACGTGATGCTGGTGGAGGAAAACACCCCAAAGTGGCTCAATAATATTTAGATCTGGTGACTGGGCAGGCCATGGGAGATGATTAACTTCACTTTCATGTTCATTAAACCACTCCGTCACCAGTCTTGCTGTGTGTACTGGTGCATTATTATCCTGATACATCCTGAAGCACCCTTCAGGACACAATGTTTGAACCATTG
>JAOTRS010000040.1:19513186-19530062 GCA_028565755.1 Dinotopterus cunningtoni
GAAACAAATAACAGAGTAGCGGGAAGAAGCAGTAAAAATAAAACTACTTATATGTTTACCTGCGGGATTTTGCGGGCAGGAGCAGGGCAAAACTTGAATATTGCGGGCGGGAGCAGGAGAAAATAATATATATTTTTGCCGGAGCGGGCGGGAGCGGGACAGAAAAATCCGTCCCGCGCAGGTCTCTAAAACAAACCTTTGTCTGCAAACTCTACCTCCGTGTAAATAACGGTACCTTTTTATAGCTGCTAGTGAAGAGCTGGATTTACTAGATGATAAGTAGGTTTAGTAGATATCTAGAGCAGGGAAATCACCACGCTGCACTTGACTCTTACCCTTCAGGACTGGAGCTGTGCCTACAGCTATAAATAGGTTCTTTGTGTGCCTTGACTGTTCGCCTGGGTACACCACATAGTTAATTGAATGGACTTCTTGTAGCTGCGGCTCTTAGTCATGGAGGTTTGTATTTCTCATTTGAGAAATCGTGGCCAAATGATAATGTAGTCAAGAGTCTTTGGGTACCTTTTTTTTTTTTTTTTTTTTTTTCCATCATAGCCTTTTCCCCCAAAACATATTTCTTTTCATTATGGGATAAATGACCTCTGGAATGTTTGTAAAATCAGGTAATAATTTAAACCAGAGAGTGTGTAATACCCCTGACGACTTCAGGGATGTTTGAGCACAAACAGGATATAGGCACATGGTTTCTAACATTGGTAGGAGAGTATTAACAGGTTTTCCTAGTCTACAGCGGTGGTTCTCTGCTTCACTGCCCTGCTAAGATCAAAGGTTTTCTTTGTGCTTACACTTCAGATCCAGTTCATCAGACACGCAGTGAACAAATGGAAGAACTTTAAATCGCTTAAACTACCTACTGTACATGCCTTAAGATTTAAAGAGATGGAAGCATGAATAGTGAGTAGTTGAGGATACAGCATCAAGTCAAACTGGGACTTTTGATTGTGCGGGATAACAGAACGTTTTCTCAGTACACTGAAGCCATGATCTGAAACGTCTGCACCGCCGGCCTCCCAGGAACTGGCGCAAATATGAGGCAATAGTTTGGAGCGAGGTCTGGACTGTTACAGGGGTTGTAGCAATAACTCCCAGGTGAGTTCCTGTAAAAGTGTCTCTTCTGCAAGTTGGATTTTAAAGCATCAGGCGTTCCACTTGCTGGATGACCACAGAAACGACTGCAGGGGCTCCGAGCCACCTCGGCTAGGGTTCGTCATTCAACGACGTACGGACTTCCTTAAAACATTTGCACGATTTAAAAGTTTTCCTGCGGCTAAGAATCTCATCACCATACCGTGCTTGAAGTCTTCTGTAAATGTCAGTCAGTTGCACGTCTTCATTCACAAGGAATTTCATCACCAGTGTAATATTTAGCTTTATATATTTTGTTCAGATTTAACACACAACTCTCTCTTTAGGTACGTGTAATGATGCATTTTAACACGTCATTGCTTTCACATGAATGAAGTGGCACACGGAGCTGGCAAAATGTCAAGATGATAAGACTTGTGTCCCATCATGCCGAATAAAAGTGACGCATGGGCGACCTGCATGTTCTCACTGGACCTGGGACAGCTTTCCTAGAAGCATTTGATTCACCACCCTTCATTACACCATTCATTTCATATTTGCAACAACCGTTTAACTCCAGCGGACCAGTGAACAAATCAGCCTGAAGATATCTTCTTGATCAAAATATTTCACGAGGCAGTTGTCCTATCCAGGAAAACCAGCTAGCTAGGGAGCTGCAGGTGAGATTGATAACGTGGAACTGATTTCGGTTTCTTCAGCGAACTGAATTAGAGAGGATTCCCGCTCTTGGCAACAAGAGATACTGACGCTCTCCTCAGCTACACTGTAGCACATTGTTCTCCCAGATGACTCAAATGCTGGAAACGTTTATGTATGAGCCATCGCAAAGTAGGGATCAAGTTCCTCATTAAGTTCCTCATGAAGTTCTTGAGCCCCATGTGGAACTTGATCCCTACTGTCGTTCCTGTGAACATGCACGTTACAGGAACTTGTCTGGGAGTTATTGCCACATCCCCCGTACAGTCCTCACCCCACTCCAAGTCTTTCCCCCTTGTTTGGGCCACTAATGGAGTTCCTGGGAGGCCAGCGTTTCAGACATGAAGCATGCAGTCCTGAGAGAACTTTCTACCTTGATGGTATCCAAGCACAAATGAAACGCTGAGATAAGTGCATTAGTGTAGAAGGGGATTATATAGAAAAGTAAAGATTTTTAAACTCTCGTAACTGTGTTGAACTTGATCTGAACGCCCCTTGTATTTGTATCTCCTGTATGCCTGTGTTCCAGTATTGTTAGATCTAATGTTCAGACACACTTAAGTCCTGCGATAAAGAGCATATGCTGTCTAAACGTTCGAACACTTCCAGAAATAATGTTTTCAAAAATAAAACACCCCTGTAGATACGACTGCCTTTCTGTCCTTCCCTTCGCTTTCTCGATAAGTCCTGGAGATAAGGAACGCGGCGCTTCTAAATATGGTGAACATCGAGTTCCATCTTTTCTGGGAATTATTGCGGTATAATCATACGTAATGTTCTGCCAGTCGTCTGGGCTGAGCAGGGTCATCTGGGTTTGTGTTCTGTTCAGACGGACATAATAAAGCAAAGTTTGCAGAAACATATCGAAAGGGTTCGTCTGTAAAACTCTCCAACGCACGCGAGAGCTGTTCCTGGTTTCAATTAAATGCCCTGAAAAAGCTTTTCTGACTCGGTTAGATGAACTTGAATTTCATGATGAACTTGACTTTAATGCAGGAAGGACCAATTTCAAAGTAAAATTTTATTTGTCACATACGCTACCTTTTTGCACACAGTCGAGTCAAAGCGTGCGCTCGTGCACGAAGGGGGGTCCTCAGGATCCGACCTGGCATCGGGACACTTGTGTGTTTTTTCTGAGATTTCAGGGAGTCGAGTCATGTAGTCACATGTCAGTCAGAAGAAGGAAGCATAATTGTGTGTGTGTTCAGTGGGCGGGTGTGATCAGTGTGCGTGTGCATGTGTGTCAGTGTGATAGGAGTTGAGAGTGGGAGAATGCGGGGATGAGCTATAGGGGTAGGGCATGACACGAGACGAAGGAAAACACCACTCTTCACCAATCACGTCCTTTTTTCTTCCCTCTCTGCCCCACCCTCCCTCCCTCTCTCTTTCTCTCCCTTGCTTTTTCTCTCTTGCTCCATGCCTGGACAGGATTACAGTAGGCTTGCCATCACACTACAATGACCGCTCTGGCTGTAGGCTCCCTGCACTAAGCACTTAAAGGTGAGTGTCATTCTGATTCTTTTTTTTTTTTCTTTTTTTTTCTTTCTTGTTCACTTCTGTTGCATTTTTGTCTCTATGAAAGACCGTCCTGTGTCTCGTTCCTACAGGCTTGTCTGATGCATGTGTTCATGTTTATATTTTTATATACTTCTTTCAAACCTCAACAGAAGGGCGATTTAAGGTTTCCGTAAAATGGATGGAACAAAAAAATATCTTAACAGACTTTCCTGTCTTACAAAATGTTTCCTGTTCGACTCGGTATGAATTATGCTTATTGTGTCAGCAGAAGCCGCTGACAAAAATATGCGAGCAGCTGCGGCCACATCTTTACCGCTCTGTCGGGTGAAAGCGACTCCGACTCAGTGCTGTGAGCACCAGGAATGTGATTCTCTCATCCTCGATCACGTTGCAGATCCCCAGACTGGCAGCGAGAACAGGCTCTTGTGTTACACAGGATATGAAAACAGCGGTGACTTTGGCTTGTCCTGTCCGCTACGGATGAATCAGCTCGTTTTTCCGCACGATATGCAGAGAGTTCTGAGCGTAGAGTCTTATTTGGTTATGTAATGGCTTTCGCTTATAATGGATAGGATTATTGAAGTAGGGAAGTTTGTACATACTGGTCCATTTAAATTCCAACTTTGAGTGGTGCGTTTAAGTGCTTTGGATGACGTCCTTTCCATCTAGGAGTCCACATGGACAACTAGGGACATTTTATAATCTAAATTTTATCAATTTGCATTGTAGTTTATTAAGGTTGAGGATAAATGTTAATAAATTACATATTAATTATCTTAACAATGTTAACACGCACACATGGCATTTTATTCAGAACACTTGATTATTAATAGTGTCTGCATGGTGGCTAACTGGTTAGCATTGTGGCCTCGCATCGCCAGGGTCGAAGGTTTGATTCCCATCTCGGGGTCTGTTTGATTGGTTGGGTTCCTCCTGGTACTCCGGTTTCCTCCCACAATCCAACGACATGCAGATTAGGCAAGTTGGCGTTCCCAAATTGCCCGTAGTCGCCCGTACCGGCACCCCGCCTGGTCTACTGGGATAGGCTCCAGGCCGCCCTGCAACCTTGTATAAAGGATAAAGCAGTATAGAAAAGGTCAGTTCGGGTCAGGCAGTTCAAACTCATCCAGTTAAAGATAAACATCACCTCGTGCGATTTGGGCGTGTCTGACATTCTCCTTCATGGCTGAAACAAGTGCATCGTGGTGGGGTCTTCTGCTCTTGTAGCACATCCACCTTAAAGGATCAGTGCGTTCTTTATTCCGAGATGCTTTTCTGCTCATAAAGAGTGTTTATTTGAACTCATATATTTATAGCATATTTATACCCCATCTTCAGACAGATTTGTTTATTTATTTATTTATCTTTTGGCTGATTTTTCTCCCCTTTAATTCACATTTGTGAAATAATTCTTAAACTATGTTTCTTAATCATTATTTCGCTTTATATCAGTTGAACAGCCTCTCTTTCTTCACATACTCGTCTCTGCAGATGCATGTTCATAAGGATGCTCTGTTCAAGAGCAGCAAGACGAGGAAGTGAGACTAATAAAGTAACAAAGAAAGAGACTAGTGCGGACTTTACCCAGGCTTATTCTTTACCCAGAGAAGTCCTGAAACCCAAGAAATGAAACTTAAGTACTTCTTCAGTTGTGTTCTGGCTATCACGCAGTGTCCAAAAGCAGGGAGCAAAACAGGAACTCTCAGGTGACGTTTAGAGGAAGTGGATTAGGAATGCTTGCAGAAATGATATAGAAACTCCTCAGTGGCGAGCTGAAGATTTCCGAACTGGTGAAAGCGGACGATTCCTAAAATCCGGCTATAAATACTTCTCTTAATTGAAAACGATAATCCTGTTTCGCCGAGCTGAGCAGTTTTGATGATTCAGCAGTTTAAATAGTGATGAATTTGCTGCCACTCTACGTTTGAACACTTCTCCAGGGATTATACAGGGGAGTTATAATTTTCCAGCCTGAAGCCTTGACTCATCATCTCAGTTTTACCATGTAACGCTGAAAAATGGGGTATTTAATGGAGCAATGCCGTTTAATCGATTATGCAATTTAATTGATCTTTTGTAGGTTAGTTTTCCATTGAGAATCAATTCACGCTTTTTTTTTTTTTTTGGTTTGGTTTTTTGGAGGATTTTTTTTTTTTTTTTTCCCCTGATTTTCTCCCTCATTTAGTCGTATTTAATTCCTCCCTGTCACTAGGGGGCTCCCACATTAAGGCTACTACCACTAGAAATGTTAAGTAGTGTAAACCCTTTTTTTTTTTTTTTTTTTTTTACTGTATCTTTTACAGAAAATAAAACAGCTTCCATCTTACGCAAAGTATAGCTGCTTCTTCTTATGAATTTCTGTGCGATTGGTGCAATATCGCCACCTACTGGTACGGAATGAGATCACGTTGTATTAGAAATAACATTTTAACTAGTTATACAGCATAACATTGCAATGTTTAAAAGCTTTTCATAGGTTATATTACTTCAAAAATATGTAAGTGTAAAAACATGGTAGCTGCTTGAGACAAAGTAGGGACTAAACTTTAGTGCTTAGTGAGTTGAATAGAATTTTCACTCTCTGCCTTAAGAGTCTACCCATGATTCACAGTTCTAGTGTATTCACTAGTCGCTCGCTCAACCGTGGCCTTGTGGAGTTCTATTCGATTAGATCTTATGAAGTAAAACATCAGGACTTATCAGCTGTCTGTTAGACTGCATTGTCCAGGTTAACATGCTTTGTTGGTTTTAATGTTGGTTGTGTGTCTTGACTTCCCTAGTATTTGAATGGATGCGTGTTTGATGTTATCTCGTGTCAGTAGAACGCTACTGTAGGACAGTGCAGATGATTTTGCAAGTACTTGTTGTTCTGCTTTTATTTTTTTGTTGGTGTTTACATGGGCTTGGGGCATGTGATGCAATGTGTTACCACTTGTAGAGATCTTGAGAGATCTCATCAGGTTGATCTCTCAAAGAATAATAGTTTTTTTTTTTTTTTTTTTTTTTTTTGTGTAACGCCTTTGACCGTACCGCTGTTAACATACAGAAAACTGAATATGAAATTCCAAACCACGCTTTTACCCAGAATGCAACAAAAACAAGCTATGCATTTGACCTTTACACTGTCTTTTCAGGGTTTTAGGTAATGATGAACTCTCTGTTATAGATAGATTTTTATTTTTTTCCCCTTGTTCTTATTTTTTCAAATAGAACAACAATTGTACATGTCTCTCTGACAAATAATTTGAATGAATAAAAACTGGTTTGGTCTTGTTTATTTTGTTTTTTCAGGTTATGCTGTCCGAAACCTCCCAGCTGAGTCTGAGCAAAAGAGAAAAAGGCTAAAGCACAATCACAGAGACGCGCGCGCACACACACACGCACACAGCAGAACAAGACATGAGTGATTCTCAGGACGTCGGAGACGCCGTTGCCACTCCAGGACTGGCTGGACATTTTGTGAGTATCTGTAGTTACATAACTGCCCTGTGCTCATTCGCAGCTTTTGTCAGTCGCCTTAAGAAGATTGTTTAATTTTTACGATAACCCGGTACTGTACGTGGTCACATCCTGGCCCTATGGTTCAGTCATTGTCATTTTAAACATGATGTTGATCGTACTGCGTAGCAGCAGTTCAAAGGGCGTGTGAGGTTTAACCACAGCTATTTAAACAGGAAATCGCCTCTTTAATTGTCCCTTAAGGTTCAACCATGGTTTTTCCTCGCCCTGAAATATCTCCGAAAAAACAGGCTAATTACAAGTATAAGGTGCCTGCACCTTATGTCAACATAGTCTTTTGGGTATTTCAACATTTTCTCCCCAATTTGGCTAGAGTACACCCACCACCCAGATCTAGCCAGATCCAGTCTCTCCTCCGGTCATCTGTAGGTCTTTACAAAATGATTACTTTATTAAGATATGACA
Organism: Dinotopterus cunningtoni; assembly: GCA_028565755.1. Classification (NCBI taxonomy): domain Eukaryota; kingdom Metazoa; phylum Chordata; class Actinopteri; order Siluriformes; family Clariidae; genus Dinotopterus; species Dinotopterus cunningtoni. Next base: position 19,520,432 of record JAOTRS010000040.1, read on the forward strand.
TATGACGTATGTGTCATAAACATATGACAATTAGCCCTAAAGATGTCTCAGTGTTAAAATTTTTTAGAGCTTTAATTTGTGCTAAACACATCCCTGGTAAGGTATCTAGTTTATATCTTCCTGAAGAAGTTTACACCCTGATTAGTGCAGCGGTAAAGTGCTCGTCCTGTCATTCGGAGATCGTGACCGAATCACGGGTGGTGCCGTAGCCTCACGCAGCCAGGGGCCTAAGGAGAGCTGATTGGCTGGGCACTCTCAGAGGGGAGGGATGGGAGGTGCTTAGCCAATCATCTATGAGCGTCTGTGAGCTCACGCAAGCGGAAGGAGTGTGTTATGCCGCTCCCAACGCTGCAGCAGCAAGCATTTCTTGATGGCGTCATGTGGAATGACAATAGCCTTTGCTTTCCCTGGTTGGTAGTTGTAGCCTTAATATGGGCGTGCCCTGTTGATGGGTAGGAATTGGGAGAAACCCCATCCGGCCAAACTAAATAAATGGCTTTTTGTGCAATTTAAAGAATTAAGCAGTCTAATTGATCTTGTCTTGATTGACGCTTGTCGATTGAATTGATGGAAATCGATTCACATTTTTAAAAATGTTTCTGTAAACTTACAACCATTTAAATAATCTTAAATAGATGAATTCCATAAAAATATTATTCCTTAAATATATAATTCAAATACTCGCACTTTGCAACAGTATCACAGTTTCTTCTTTTGAGTTCATGGACGATTGGTGCAATACGCCACCTACTGGACAAGAATGTGGAGCAGCAGATTGGCAGGAAAAATGTTTCATCTCTTTGTACAAGACATGACATTTAAGCAATTAACAACTCAGCAATATGGACAATTTTGGCAGTGAACATTGAAATGAAATTGAAAGTCGCATTGTCCAGAAGTCGACCAGCTCTGTTGTTTATGCTACATCACATGGAAGTGTAAGACTCGTTCAGGTTAAAAGCTGTCCACCCTCTTCTACATACAAGAGCTCACAGGTGCCTGTGATTGATGCGAGAGATAGAGAGAGAGATTACGTCATCCCTCCCACCCAGAAAGCACAGACGGTGTTGTTTCCTTGGCTCTTGATCTCTCTACAGTATGTGACCGTATTCTGAAGCATGACACAGTTATGATGAGAGATGTCTGCAGTTAAGCTCTTCTAACTAAGGCTACGTTCACATTACAAGCTTTTCTGCGCAATTCAGATGTTTTTGCTCCGATCACAACTTTCTATCATGTTTAAAAACGCCCAAAGTTAGCCGTATCTGTTTATTTTAATCAAGCAAATCCGATATCAAGTAAATCACTCTGTGGTTCCACTGAATAGTCACAGCTGCTGTTGCTTTCTCTGCCAGTGGTGGAAGATGACGATAACAGCCATATCACTTCCATCCTGACTAATCCTATTAATGTCACATGGTCACATATACTGTAGGATGGTGCAGAGCTCCACCGTGTACATCAGCTATTCAACAAGTCTTCCTTAAAGTCCTTATTGACAAATATATACGTTTAAAATTTAGGTTAAGATATTTATAACCTCTTGAGTTAAAAAAAAGTGAGGGATATAAGAGGACATCCAGCTGATTTGCTCATCTTTCTAGTGCCCCATTTAGCTTACCTGGTTGTTAATGGTCAAAAATGGGGACTACTACAAGAGGCCCATAGGGGCTGGGTTTTACTGTTAATGAAAGGGTTGCCAGGTTGAGCTAGTTTAAAAATACTTTGTGGCTGCCAGAGTCTTGGTTTAAAGCAAACCGTCAGAAATAAAATGGTATACATTTCTGGTGGCCTCGCACCCCCAGGGTAGAGGGTTCGATCCCAAATTACACCCTGTGATGTACTTGTCCAGGGTGTACCCCACCTATTGCCTAGGATATAGCTTCCCGCCACCCTGTACAGGATAAGCAGTATGGACAGTAGATGAATGAATGGACAGTTCTGCAACATAAAATGCAGACACTATGTGTACAGTATATGAGGTATGAAGGACCATTTTTATTGTAGCGTACATTGCAAGAAATAGGAGTCGGAGAGGTGGGTTATGGGATGGGTGATGTCCTTATATTGTTTTAGGTCTTTTGTGTTAGTTTTTGAGATGCGTTTGGAATAAAAACCTTGAATCAATGGTTATTCACAGTAAATCACGTCAAACAAAGGTTAACCCTCAAAATACTAAATCGTAGCCTGTAGCATTAGTCGACTCTAGCATTAGATCCTCAAACTATTTGAGAATCTGTGTTGTTAGTCATGAGCTGCTGTTATGTGTCAAAGCAAAAAAGCCAAAAATGGTATTTGTATCACCACAGACTAGTAATGCGAACACGGGCTAAATGAAACTTAACTCGTTAAAGGTGCTCTTCTAGTGACAAAATCCAGTTTGTTCCTTAAATCCAGCGTGTTGTTTATTCTGGTAGTCTAGCGCATGGACAGCCGGTCAGGTCCAGTCAGTCGCATTTGATTCGGTCCTCCGCTGTGGGTGACATGCAGTGGTACAACAGCTACACGCCAGCATTCCAGCACAGCTTTACTTATTAAAACCAGCTTTAGTTTAGCTCGCGTAATCGCTGGGCGTAGCACGGTGGCGTGTGAGCTTGTAGATCTGTGGTGTTTGTGTGTAATGTGCGCTTGTATGTTTGTGCCTTAAGTGCTTGGCAAAGTCCTCTCTAAAAAAAAAAACATGAACGTGTTGTTTTGATCTTTGATCACTCTAAAACAGCTGGCTGTTGGTTCCTTAACGGGTTAAAATGCTTCTATTCACTATGCACACTCAAGTCAGTCTGCTGCTGATGGATTTCAGATACACTGCTGTGATAAGTATATGAAGCTGGGGGATTTACGTAAAAAAAAAAACTAATATATTTTTGGGGAAAATATGTTATAATGTTTCAGTTTTTTGACATTTTTGTGATGCACTCAGATGACCCACACCTACTTCAGAGGTGCATTGCCAAGAGTTAATAAATATTTGCATCCTGAAGTTCAATATTATAGCATCCTTAGTACTATACAGGTAGTCCCTGTCTTACAAATGGGTTCCGTTCCAATGGCGTGTTCTTAAGTCCGATTTGTTCTTAAGTCAGACAAAGTAAGTCTTGTACGCCTTTCACATGAATATACAATTTAAAGCATAGCAATCCACTTGACTGAATCAGTCTCCTTTCCCCATACTGCAATCATGTGGCCAAACAAACGTAATCATGAATCTCACACAAGTGTAAAAGTGTTGTCTCTGCGCCTTTAAATCGCAAGGGGGATCCCGGACGCCATTTTGTCTCGGAGCTGTTTTCCACTGTATTGGACTGTGATCTCTGTTTTGTTAAGGATTTTGCGAAATTAGGATTATTACCCATCAGGACAGCTTTACAGGAGACATTTTCTATCATTGTGCTTCCGAACTGATTTGTTGAAACTGGTGAGGCTGACTCATTTCTCCCGCACCCCCACACGCGCACACATACAATATACAGGACTTTAGATATTTTATACATTCACTTACACACTAAAAATATTGAAGAGAAGAGAAGACACATCTGTCTGTAGGAACACAACAATCACACAATCATTTATTTACAAACCCCGCGACCCTGAAGACAGGATAAAGTGGTATAGAATATAAGTGAGTGAGTGAGCTCTATTCACAAACATCACTTGCACATTACAGGAACTCGGTCGGGAGTTATTGCCACATCCCCCGTATAGTCCTGACCTCGCTCCAAGCCACATGTTTGGGCATTAAAGGAGTTCCTGGGAGGCCAGCGTGTCAGACGTGAAGCAGGTAGTGCGATCATGCTTCCAGCGTACTGAGAGAAATTTCTACCTTGATGGTATCCAAGAACTAGTGAAACGCTGGGATAAGTGCATTAGTGTGGCAGGAGATTTTATAGGGAAATAAAGGGAGTTTTAACTCTCAACAGTGTTCTGTTATTCTGCACAATTAAAAGGCCTGGTTTGACTTGAACGCTTCTCTTAAAACTAAGCTTGACGTGTATACAGTAGATGAGCTCCTTTAAATGACTTGCTTTCAGCCCATTAAACACTCCCAATTAAAGAAGTTCAGACAACAGAGCATGCCAGTGATTACCTCATCAAGCACCCAAGGCTTCCAGCCACAGGATATGTCTGGATACTCCTGCTTTTGTTGGGAGTCAATAACCAAGGCCATGAACATAATCGGATAATAAATGGTGCTCTGATATCTTGGACGTATTATTTATTTTTTTCGGCGTTCATTTCGTCTATGCTCGTGTTTGAGAGTTATGGCATTTGAGAGTTATGGCATGACGTCATGAACTTGTCCAGGCTGACGGTGAGAAATTATAGCATTTTGTAAAAAGTCAACAACAGGGACAACGCATGAAGTGCTCCAGAAACTTAATGATCTAATCTCTTAATGACCGGGTTCTCAAACAGATCAGCTGTAATTTCACAGCAACAACTCCAAATTTTGGTAACGATAATCAAGCCTACTGAGAGGTTACTGTAGCTTCTGTGTATTTATCTAAGAACGTTTTTGGAGTCCCTTACACCTACCATGCTTTACTGAGGATGAGTAAAATCTTAGGACGTAGCCATGCAGATGTTTGGTTGGCGCCGCACTGTGGCGCAGGTCCAGGGGTCTCGGTTTGATCCTGAGCCCAGTTTACTGTTCGAACTGACCTTGATCAGGATGGAGTGGAAACTGAAGCTAAACAAACAACAAAAGAACATTTAATACTCCAAAAAATAACTACATATGCGTTATTTTATAGGATTATATAGTAGGCTGGATCATTTGAATGCTCACGTTTTGATCATATCTGCATGCTTCCTCATGGTGCTCTTGCCTCTTTAACATCAAGATCACATGCCCTATTTGTTACTTAAGTGAGCCATGTCTAAGGAGACATAAACACTTCTCTCTGGGAGGACTTCCTGACTGACGTCTTTTTATTTTTAAAGGACCTTCCTGGCATGTTGACTCTAGAAGATTACTCCGAAGGTCAGTGTCTGCAATAAAGAAAGGAATAAGGCTTGAGCAGAGTGTTTTCCCTGAGCCTGTTGTCTCTAACGTAATGCGATCAGCTACACAATCTCGCCTCTAGTAGGGTGAGCTTTGTGCCCGATATTAAAATGGTGTCCAAAACAGCACAGTTTCTGTGGGAAAGCGTAACCCAATATGTGAGCTTTGTGAGTTTGGATGGGGGTGTGAAGGTGGGAAAGAACAGATGAGAAGAAGTGGTGCTCAGTGCCAGCCCTTACCCGGTTACCAGCGCCCATTAAATGTTAGACTAAGCGAAGTATATTAACAGACAAAACTCGTCAGGATAGGTCTAAAAAAATAAAGACACTGCCTGGCCAAAAATAAAAAGTCACCACTTCAGAAGGGTCAGATTATAAATGGAGATCATGTAAACATTTAGTAAAGATACACGATGGTGGAAATCACAGCTCACAATGTGTGTATGGAAATGCACACCTGAACTCTGAGGATTGGGACTAAACAGCTGTGTGGCCATAAGAAAACCACATGTTAGTGAGACTAATCAGGAAAAAAGGATTTAAATTTGCTAGGGAGCATAAAGATTGGATTTGGAGCAGTGGAAAAAGGTCATGTGGTCTAATGAGTCCAGATTGATTGGTGGGTCAGAGTAATAAGGGAAGCACATGAAGCGATGAGGCGATCATGCATGGTGGCCACGGTGCACACCTCTGGAGACAGTGTTATGATCTGGGGTTGCTTCAGTTGGTCAGGTCCAAGCTCAGTAAAATGAAGTCAGCTGACGATCTGAATGACCAGGTTATCATGTACAGTATATGGAGTTTTTTCTTCCCTGATACTACAGGCATATATTATATATAATATATATATTCTATGGAATCATTTTTGCACATGAACTGGCCACCACATTGTCCACCGTTCTTATTAAAATCCTTTTTGGTCTGATTAGTGAATAGACATGGCTTGTTTAAAAATAGGCAGCAATGCGAACAGATTATTTGAAAATTAAGTTGACAAAGGCAGCATGATGGATTGGTGATTAGTGCTGTTGCTTTGGGTTCGAAGCTCCTCTATCCCTATAGGATAGAGAAGTGGTGTAGACAGTGGATGGATAGACAACGGTGTAATATTTTTAATTTAATTCATTAATTTTTTTTGTGTAATATAAAAAAAAAAAAAAAAAAGGCTTGTCTTATCCAATTCCATGGCACAACTTAAGCATTAACGGGAAACAAAACACAACCACATGATATCCTTTTATTTATAGACAATCCCCAGTGGGAGTGAGTGGGTTTGTTGTTTCAGTCCGTCTGCTGTGATTACTTAAGATATCAGACAGTTTAAGCCCAAGTATAAATAAAGTATAGAATCCATGGAACAAGAATATCACGAGCAGCTGGACTCAAAGCCTACAGTTCTTTCAAAGATAAGACATTATTTGTCGTATTGATATCAGGTTATGTCAATTTGTCCAACCGAGCTGAACAGCATCACCAAGTGGTCGTAATAAAAATACATGAAGAGGGGTATCCAAGTGGCGTAGTGCTAATGACCTCACCCCCTATCATCCTGGGAGATCGCAAGTTCGGATCCCGGGTGATGTTGTAGCCTAGCGTATCCTTGGGGCCTGGAGAGAGCTGATTGGCCGAGAGGGGTGGGACGGGAGGTACTCTAGCGGTCTCACATCAATCGCGGGAGTCTGTAAGCTCACACAAGGAACGGATAGCGCTGTTCCCTGAGTTTGTTACGCTGCTCCCAAAGGAATGTGAGCGAGCAGTTCGAAAAGATGCAGTTGGCTGGCGTGACATGGTTCGGAGGGAACAAGTGATGGTCTTCGGCCCTCCCTTGATTGGTAGTAAAAGTAGCCTTGACGTGCCCTAATGATGGGTGAGAATTGGCGACTATTAAATTGGGGAGAAAATATGGGGAAAAAAATCCTTAGGAAAATAATAAAAAAAATACATACTTAATTTTTCTAATCAAAGCACACATTATCTCCCATAGTTAGATGAGAGAACTGTACGTTAATAGTTTTTGATTTAAGAAAGGGTTACATTTTTCTTATTTATCATGTTTGCATTTTCTGGAAGGAACATGGTGTGAAACCCAGCAACGCATTGTGTGTGTGTCAGAGACAGTTTGCTCTTCATTGTTTTTATTACATCAACAGTGAGACCTTGTGACAAAACACAGCAGTCAGCTGTAATAGTTTCATTGTGAACCTGCTGACGGATATTACGTTTTAACCCTCTTATCTCTTATCATGGACATCCGTCACTGGAAACAGAGTCTGTTTTATCATACGCTTAAAACGTCAAGGTCTGTAAGAGTGATTAGATGCACCTCCTTAAAAAAAACTCCTTATTAAAGCAATAGTAAGCGTCTGTTATTAAATTCAAATCTAGCTCACTAATTAATGCTATTTATCACAAATAGTATCATTAATGTGAAATATCTAGAAGGTGTCCTGGATGCAATCAGTGTAAAGACTCCACAGTCTGCTCTTTTCTGTGCCGTGCTTGCTGCGACTGAACGGCACTTGGTGTGCTGAGTCACGCTCTGCGTCTAGACTGTCAACGAGGGGTATTTTGGGACTCGTCCTCCCTGTCGAGTTCCTAAAACAACATGTGAATGAGCGCGAGATGTGATGAGGTGAGAAGAAATATTTATAGAGAGAGATGTTTTTTTTCCCCCTTATTAAACTTATTAGTTATTTTTAGAATTTCAGATGCGGTCTCATAAACAGTCTGCGTAAAAGCACAAATAACACAAGTTAAAAATCGTCCTTTGCTGTTTTAGTTTAAACATTGGACCATGGATCAGAAGATGATGGGTTCAATCCCCAGCACAACCAACATGCCACTGCCAACAAGGATTGGCACCCCGTCCATGGTGTACCCCGCCTTGTGCCCCATGTCTCCTGGGATAGGCACCAGACGCCCCTGTGACCCTGTATACAGGATGAAGCGGTATAAACGCGTGAGAGAGATGATCACGCCCCAGCCCCTGATGGTTCTTTTTTTTCTGGCCCAGCAAAGTGCTGATGCCTTGTTTGACATCCGGCATCTAACTCCAGAACTGCCTTAATGGAATAGCTGTCTGAGAATGTGTGAGGTTCAGTCATCCCGCATAGACCCCACAAGGAAAATGCAGCTGTGTTAGAAACCAATCCAACATCTGGAACCTTGTTGTAGTCCTGATGTTTAGGACGTGAAGAGAAACTGCAATATAGTGATGAATATTTTTTCCCCCCTGCGTGCGTTCTATTTCCCAGATGTGGGCTTTGCTCTCAAAATATACTACATTTTGTCTCCCTCTAGACTCCATTTCTGGCCACTGCATCATTTAATGTGTGTGTTTGAGTTGGAGGTATATTAGTGGCATGCATTAGAACACATTTTGTTGTTGCTTAGAAACCTCAGCGAGGCAGTGACACCTGTGTAAAAGAGCAGCCTGAAGCGTCGCTCACCTCATCTCCGTTTCTCTCCTCAGCCGGCTGCAGTGCCGCTTTCTCCCCGTCGCCATGGTGACGATGTTGACGATGACGACGATGACGGGGACCTTAATAGAACTCTGGGAGTGCAGCGCTTCCAGCAGATCCTCTCCCCAGCACCGCGGCTACCTGCCGAGCAGCACCGCACCTTCAATCAGGAAGACGTAGAGGGTAAGATCATACAAATATATCATGAATATCATTAAAAAAAAAAAGGCTTGATGTTTTAAATCATTAGAATTTTTAAAAATTCTAAACTTTTATTTCTATGATCCACATCGAAAACTATGATGACCATAAGCACTTTTTCTGAACCGGTTCTTGCGCAATATCCAGGCCACCGCCACTTGCCTCTGCATATCCATCACCCGCTATCCAAACGGCTGCCCTCCGAGAGCCGCGGGAAGAAGAGCGGCCGCAAGAGGAAGCCCGGGAGGAGGCGGGGCTCGGCCAGCAGCGGCGGAGCTCCCACTATAGAAGAGGACGAGCAAGAGGAGGAAGTAGACGAGGACCACTGCAGCCCTCAGGAGGGAGAAGGCAATGCCACCACACCTACACCAGACAACGATACAGATGCTCAAACAGAGCTAGTGCAGGTATTTCCACCATACTGTAGGAAACACACGCACACGCACTCCTGTCACCCGGTTCTGACCATCCTTGACCCTGTCCTTGTGTTTCCTCCCCAGTTCTTTGTATGTGATGAAGACTCCAATGACACTAATGGGGTCACCAGAAATCACCAGGGTTCTCCAGCTCGCCAGATCTCGATCGTCCCCGAGTCAGCACTACACACGAGCAGCACTAGTCCTGAGGACGCCACTACAACAGAGTGAGCGAGCACACACACACACACCCACACACACACACAAATACAGTCATTGTTTACAGTGTGCTATGGACTTGACCTCTCGCAGGATCCAACAGCATAGTCCCTTATGAGTGGGAGCGTGCAAGCATGAGTTAGAACATCGGGCTAGTTGTTCCAAAACTTTTGGGTTGTGATATAAATATATCAAAAGATGTATATATATAATATTTATATATATAATCTCAATATACTGTATATCTATCTCAAAAAAATAAAGGGAACACTTTTTCCCAGTTTGACTTGAACGCCTCTCATATGTGTATGCATGGTTCAAGTCAAACCGGGA
>JAOTRS010000040.1:19530162-19541108 GCA_028565755.1 Dinotopterus cunningtoni
TGCTGTTCATCTGTAATCCTACAGGGGGCGTGCTCTTGACTATTCCAACATTGGCAGGCAGGTGTAGTAGGAGCAATGATTTGCTGATTTGTTGATTCAGAATTGTAACAACATTCCAAAACATTTTAATACTAAATGAAATGGTGATACTCGCTGAACCGCAATACAGATCTAATCGTGATATCGTATCGGGTGGTCTGTGGTGGTTCCCATCCCCATTATATGCACACTTCAAAGTGCTAGCATATAGCTGAGTGCATATATAGCATAATTGTGTAAGGTTAGCACAGAGCAAAGTGTTGAAATGAAGATAAAGCTGGAATTTACAAAAGGATTAGTGATTACTCAAATCAGACCAAATCAGACCATATTCATGTGATGTCATTCCTGATCTGCCAATCATCCTGCCTGATCTGGTCTCTCTACCACGATATACCAAACTTAGTACAGAGGACCCGGTATACTGTACAGTACCAGTCAAAAGTCTAGACGCAAGTTTTTGATTTATTTTCTTACATTCAAGAGCAATACTGGATTTGGGACCAAAAAAAAAAAACTATGAAATAACACGTATGGCATCAGGTAGTAAAGTAACAGCACCAACAGTCAGTTGTTATTTTAAGACATGAAGGTCGGCTGTTCTGAAATAGTTCTTGCAAGAACACTATTGTCAGGTGCATTTGCAAAACCCACCAAGCACCATGATGAAACTGGTTCTTATGAAGACTATCCAAGGAAAGCAAGACCAAAACTGCTGCAGAGAAGTTCATTTAGAGTTATCAGCCTCAGAAATCCCCAATTAACAAACACTACCTCGGATTAGAGGCGTTATGAAGGCTTTAAAGAGCATAAGTAGCAGATACATCTCAATGTCAACTGTTCAAAGGTGATTATTGTATATTTTGGACGCCTTCAGCGCTGTTTCACAGTGTAGAAAGAAATAAAAATCAGGAACGATCATGGAGTTAAAAGGTGTGTCCAAACTTTTGACTGGCAGTGTGCATACCGGGATGCTTTAATAATGAATTTTTATCGTTATTAAAAAAAAGCAGGCGCCATCGTCTTTTCACCTGACCCACATTTCCAAACTCCTAAATGATTTCACTAAGCGCATTTAATTCATGTTCATTCTTGATCCCTAGCACGAGCTCGTCTCTAACCTGCTTTTTTGTGTTTTATTCAAATGAAGTGCTGCTTGAAATACCGTATTTGTTTTTGCAAATTTTTCACAAATCAGCCAGGCTCTTTTGAAAATATTGTGGCGATGTGACAGCAAAAAAAAAGTAACCTCAGGAGTGAGGAGAGTCGGGGCCATGCACACTGCTCGCGCTGCGTCCTCTGGCTCTGGCCTCATTCAAATACCCATTTACATGTAGTGTTCTAAACCTTTGTCCTCTGTAGCAGTCTAGACGGCGTGTGTCCCCAGCCCAATGGCACGAGGCCGTCCGTTCCGTCAGGACTCCAGCTCATGTCTCCTGACGCCAGCTCGAGGTTGGCGCGCAGCTACGACCTGCAGGAGCGCCGGCGCACCGGAGACGTGACCGCCACCGAGCTGGCGCACTACCAACGCATGCCGACCGATGAAAGCGAAGCGCAAATGCTGGCCACCGTCGACCTGGACGGCATGAAGAGTAAGTGCCACATGGGTGCAAGATAGGTGGATTAAAGCACGTGCAACATAAATGGAACATTCTCTGTTACTCGCGGTCATGAGGTCATGTGTCGTGATCACAGACGTTTCGGATGTACCCGGAGGACGGCTGTGGTTTTCTTCTTGCCGTTCTGTTGTTTATATTAATACAAAAGCTTGTTTGATCTGATTTTTTATTTTTTTTTATCTGACCATTTATGGCAGCGATTCAAGAATTTGGTCATTTTCTAAGCATGCAGAGCTTCCCACACGAATTACACACACTTCAATACATTTTTATTGTTGTCTATTTGTGTGTGTCTATAATATAATGGTGAGGTGAGGGGGCAAGAACAAATCCTTTCGACCAGGCGCATGAACAATAGTTCGCTTTGACTCGAAGACTGAAGGAGGTATGTTTTTACGTCAGAAGGCCGAAGGGCGAGGGTTTAGATCAGGCGCAGGAACGATTTCACGGTTCAAGACGTACGGTCCATGTATCGCTTCTAGCTAATCTCATTCTGCGTCTCCATAACCTGAGCTCGGGTATGTATTATTCATTGACCTTCTTTTATGAGCATGGTCATGATGCGTGCACACTCTTTTGTGCTTCTGTTACTCACTCCGGTTCTTTCAGGTCACCGGTTTGAAGATGTCCCTGGCGTGCGCCGGCACCTGGTCAGGAAGTGCAGTAAGGGGCAGGTGGTTCACATCAGCAAGGACCACAAGGAGCCGAGCGGCCGCAGCCGCAAACTGGACAGGACTCCGCACGAGGTGAGTCGTGTCCCGGTTTTCCTCGGCTCTGTAGCGCGGAGAGGTTCGGGCCGCACGCCGGCGGCGATAATCCAGCATCATGATGAGCATTCGGGCTTACTTGGGTTGCTGTGTGTTTTTATCAGAGGAGGTTATTGTGTCACGCTGCAAACTACAGCAGGGTCCGCAAACACCGGCAGCTCCAGGTACACCTGCACATCGCTTTTTCTTTGGCTCGTGCATGTTTAGTTTAACACAACTCGCTTCTTCTAACATCACAGCTTGAGCTGGATATCGTGTGTGTTTGGATGGCATGAGGTGTGTATCTGTCGGTACACTTCCCCCAGTCACAGGGCTTTAGAGATCAACATTGCGTGTCCAAATGTTAATGCATTTCTTTAATCGTTGTTGTTTTTGCCGTACGTGCATCACAGTATGCAAAGCAACGCCTTAACACACCATAATTAATGACCGTGTTACACGGGTGCGCCAGGCAAATCTATTGTCTGAGCTTTGATTAATTATGGCTTTGTGACATGTTTATAGGGTCACTATATATTGGAACTTTATTATTTGGATTTTTTTTTTAAAACACTGGTATGAAATTGGAATTGAATGCAAAACTTTGTACACTTATCAGAACATAATGCAAAACTTCATAACACACTTTACCTTTGACCTCTGTGACCTCTGGCACATTCTCACAGAAATGGTAACTTTTCCAGAATGTTCGATTAACCAGTATGTCTTGATATATCTGGGATAACATTTTTAATTCAATGCAATGTTATTTATATAGTGGAATTTTTCCCTTGCAATCGACATTTCCATAAAGCAGCTTTACAAAAATAAAATGATTGGAAATAAAATTTTAAAGATTTAAAGTTGGATGTGATGGTGGTATTAACTCTCTTTATTCTGTAACTTCTTCTAGTTATAGAATAAATCCTTCTTTAACTGTGTGCCCTATCGTCATCAAACCTACCACTGAATATCAGGAAAAATGTGGTTACAGTTAACATGGAGAAAAAGAGATAGAGAACGAATGTTATACCAACCAGTTGTCTCTCGGTGTCGTCTTTAAAACAGTGGCCATTCCTTTTTATTTTTTGCCTGATATTTGCATCAGATTTCAGAGTCATGTTCGAGTCATGTCACGGTGGTGTAGTGGTTAGCACTGTCGCCTTGCACCTCCAGGGTCTGGGTTCGAATCCCGGCCGGGTTCGGCTCCCGTCTCTGCGTGCATGGAGTTTGTATGTTCTCCCCTTCATGGTGGGTTTTCTCCGGGTACTCAGGTTTCCTCCCACATCCAAAGACATGCAGATTAGGCTAATTGGTGTACCCAATTGGATTGGAACCCTGTCCAGGGTGTACCCCTCCTTGCACTGTAAGTCTCCTGGGATAGACTCCCACCACCCAGAATACAGGATAAAGTAGTCTAGACAATGAGTGAGTGAGTAAAGGACTGTTGCAACTATCAGCCATAATGCAAATGCAACTATCAGCCATAATATTACCACCACCAACTCGCATCAGGTGAACTGAATAACAATGATTATCAATTATGTAGCAGAAACTAGTGACCGGATCATGGACATCCATGTCTGTGGGTAGCCGAAGGTCAGCCTGTCTGACCCAATCCTACAGAAAATCCAATGGAGTACTAACTACTGATAAAACTCTGGACACAATAGAAAGGCACCAGAACACCCAGGTCATCACATCTTGCTGTGTATGTGGTTTAGCAGATAAGAGTTTACAAGTCTGTTCATTCCTTAAAACCCAAACACGTCTGGTTTGTGGAGGCCCCACCTCGCACCTTAGAGCACTTACAGTATACAACCTGCAGCTAACGACGTCCCTGTACCAGACACCACAGCACACCTTCAGAGGTCTCGTGAAGAGGAGTCATACACCCAGGGGTCAGAGCTGTTTTTGTGGCACAAGGTGAACTACACAGTACTGAGCGTAATGTTTTGGGTTTTAATGTTATGGCTGATCAGTGTGTATTGTTAACACCTGAATATGCTTACTATTGTCTTAGTATTCTTATATTTGTGTTAGTGTAAGGATTTAACCGACTAAAACATAATTGTGATCTGGTATTAACGGTGTACAGTATGTGCATGTGTGTGCTGTGTCTCAGTTTGTTCTTTCACTTGTCTTTGGGCTCAAATACATTTTTAACAAAGCAAGATTTATTCATATAGAAGTGTGTAAAAGTCTTACAGACCGTTTCTATCTGTAGTGCAAATGCTTTTATTTATGTTTATTATGTCTGTATGAATATGTACAAAACTGTTTACTATTTCTAAACTTAACTTAAAAAATAATAATAATAATAACAGTACAGAAGAATATTTGCATGCCAGGGAAGAAGCAGCATTTTACATGTCAGACCAGTTTTCAGATGTAAACAACAACAAGAACAAAACAAACCCCAATGTAGACTGCTGGGTTGTGCATGAATATGGAAAAAAGTGTGCGTGATTTAAATTTTTTTTTATTTATTTTATTTTCTCCCTAATTTAGTCATGTCCAATTCCTCCCAGTCACTAGGGGCGCTCCCACATTAAGGCTACTACTGCCACCCAGTTGCGAGGCCCGAAGACTCGAGTGTTTCCTCCAAACCACGTGACGCCAGCCGACCGCATTTTTTCTAACTGCTTGCTCATGCACTGTTGGGTGCGGCGTAACACACTCGGAGGACAGCGCTATCCGCTCCTTCCGCGTGCGTGAGCTCACAGACGCCCCTGATTGGCTGTAGAGCCGTGAGTAATGTGGAAGCACTAAGTACCTCTCATCCCGCCCCTCTGAGAGACCTCGGCCAATCGGCTCTCTCTAGACCTCCGGCTGCGGGAGGTTACAGCATCACCTGGGAATCGAACTCGCGATCTCCGGATGATAGGGCGAGCACTTTACTATTCTCCAGCACACTCAGTAAAACCTACTTGCACAAACTGCACAAATGTGTATTTTCACACCAAATTTAGATTTTTTTATTTTATTACCCTTTAGTGATCTTTGTAGAAGTGTCTTTTATGGAGCAATGTTTTCAAAGGCATCTTTTCTTTTGGCATTTTTATTATGTTTCCGTTTCCAAGATGTTTGCACAGTACTGTAAGTGAAACACGTGTTCGGTTTTACTTGCTTCTTTGTATTTTTGTGCAAAACTCAGGGGCGTACATGAGTTTTTTTTTTCCCATCTGAAAACTGCTCGGTCATGTAATATGTTGCTTTCTTCACAGGCATGCAAATATTCTCCTGTAATAGTATTTATGTATCAACACTATTGGAAATAGTGAATGGTTTTGTGCATATTAGACAACATATAACAACATTTGTACTGAAGATAATACTGTGCCTAACACTTTTGTACAGTACTAGACCTTAAACTCATAAATCTTAAACCAGCGAGACCAAAAGTCTTATTAAAAAGTGTGAATATGTAAATTATACGCGAATGTAATGCGACATTAATATTTTACTGTCTTCCTTGGGGAATGTGAATTTGAATGTGGTTTGTGTGCGCTCCCTCGCAGGTGTTTGTGGAGCTGAACGAGCTGGTGATGGATAAGAACCAGGAGATGCAGTGGAGAGAGACAGCTCGCTGGATCAAGTTCGAGGAGGATGTGGAAGAGGAAACGGACCGCTGGGGCAAACCACACGTCGCCTCGCTGTCATTCCGCAGCCTCCTCGAGCTGCGTAGGACCATCTCGCATGGTGAGCACACACACATGCGCATGCACCCTTGGATCAGGAGATACAGGGTGTCCCAAAACACTCCTAGATAGAGAAGTCTTCATCAGCGGACGTTCGCTTCTTGATGTGTTTTGAACATGGATGGTCAGCTCAGTGCAGTCACCCAGATACTGGTTATGGAAATAAGATGTGTTGAGATTGGACTAGATGATGAGAGTGGTGTATGTGGACAGGTGTCGTACTGCTGGACCTGGACCAGAGGACGCTGCCCGGCATCGCACATCAGGTGGTGGAACAGATGATCATCTCGGACCAGATCCGAGCCGAAGACCGAGCCAACGTACTCCGAGCACTGCTGCTCAAACACAGGTCAGCGCAAACACTCTCTCGAATAAAGAGTCAGGCCCCTATTGTAAAAAAAACAATAGTTCATTATTATCTAAAGATGTTTTTGATGGCTGCATCAAACTATTTTTGTTTATGAACAAACAAAAATCTGACTAAAATGTCGGCATCATTGGTGGAACGATTTATGAAGTTTGCAGTCAAGTGAGCAAAAATCAGTAAATGATTATGGACTCGAGTTTTTTTTTTTTTATTATTATTATTATTCTAAAGAACCTTTCCTCGCACATTTATTATTTTAGATGGCTTAATGCACCGTTTATTTTTATTTTTTCCATTTTATGCAAATTTTCAGTCGGCTTAGCTTTTAAAATTTTCAACAATTGCATAACGAAAGCTAAATGTGTGAAGGTTGTTCAAGCCAAAATGGGATTTTTGAGTGTTGAATAACAGAACACAGTTATGAGGGTAAAATCTCCCTTTATTTCTCCATATAATCCCCTGCTACGTTAATGCACTTATCCCAGTGTTTCTCCAGCGCTCGGCTACCATCAAGGTAGAAAGTTTTCTCAGTCGGATTGGATTGCATGCTTCATGTCTGAAACACTAGCCTCTTAGGAACCCCTTTTAATAGTTCAAACATGCGTAAATGACTTGGAGCGAGGTCGGGACTGTACGGCAGAATTCCCAGCCGAGATCCTGTAATGTACATGTGGTGTTGGTGAATGATTGTGTGTACAGTTCCTACAGACAGATGTGTCTCGTTTGCGTTATTATAAGTTATCCGTCAATCCAAGAAGTAATACACTGCAAAATAAGTGGAAAGAAAAAAAGCATCATCTAAATATATGCAGATGTCAGATTCAAGTGCTAGCTTTATGCAGAATGTTCTAGCAGAAGTAATTGCATTAATTATTAGTTATAGTGGAAGCGTTATAGTGTCTTTCCTATATGCTACATGTCATGACCGAATGGCTCTTCTCTCATTTCAGTCACCCAAGTGATGGGAAGGAGCACAACTCATTCAACAGGAACATCTCTGCAGCGAGTCTCACCTCTCTGATGCCTCATCACCATAGCAACAACCACGTCGCCCCTCCAGAACCTACTGCTGCCGACCCGCTTATAGCGGGAATCACCGAACCTGACTCGCACCCGTACATCGACATCGACAAGAACGAGGTACAGCGTAGTCCTGTGTATGTCCATGTTTGATACACACTCCATGTGCATGTATCTGTGTTTAGAGCCGATTCTCTGTGTCTTTACAGAAAGATAATACTCTGCCACTGGGGTTGCACAAATCCAAATCTAAGCACGAGTTCAAGCTCCTTGAAAAGATCCCGGAAAATGCAGAGGCTACCGTCGTGCTCGTGGGTGAGTCACATGCTGTGTGTTACATTTAAAGTATTTGGTATAAAGTATTTGGTATTTGACCAAGTTAACATACTGTAGGTTAATGCTCCAGCAAAATACTCCTCAGACAAAGGTATTTTTTTCATACTGGCCAAGCCTCGCCTTTCAGAGAGGAGCAGAGCTAAGCAACGAGTCAGGAGATGGTTTCCCTTATGAGGTCACATTGGGGGGGAGTTATGCTTGTTTAAGCCCCGGCCAGTACAATACTTGGGAGTAGGGGTGTAATCCTAATGAGTACACGGTGTTACACACATCTGAACGTATAAGAATGATTGACTAAAATGTGAATTTTGCATAATAAGTGCCTTTTAATGTTGTGGAACGTTTCATGAGAAGTTTTTGATACCACTTTTCTCACAAACAAGCTTTTTCTTCAAGTTTATAAGGATAACAATTATACAACAGTTAGTTCAGACGAGCAATCTGATTGGACAAGAGACATTCTGCGAGTGGTGATAATAGACGGTAACAGCACTGGGTTTTTTAACTATATGTACCACGTCCCAGGTGTCCTTTATGTTGTGGCTGCTCCCGTTCCTTAATTATTTCCTTAGTTTAGTTCCTTAATTAACACTTATGTTTTGGGGGAACAATATGTCTTGCATGCTGAAGATTTTTCTGTCCCATATCAATAAAAAAAATAAATGAGGACATTATTTCTCACTCACTTTACATGTTTGTTTTTTTTTAACAAAACTAAGCAATATAATCAATAATAAAAGAATAAGAATTGATGAAGCTAATAACAGGGCTGTGGCAGTGCTGGTTAGATGGGTAGCCCCCAGGAGAACCCCGAAATAGGGAGGGTTTGATTTGCACGTTTATCCGTATCCCCACAGGCAGGGTGGACTTCCTGGACCAGCCGTCCATGGCTTTCGTGCGGCTGCAGGAGGCGGTGCTGCTGGAGTCTGTGCTGGAGGTGCCCATACCCGTGCGCTTTATCTTCGTCCTCCTCGGCCCACCTATCGCCAACATGGACTACCATCAGATCGGTCGCTCCATATCGACCCTGATGTCTGACAAGGTACGCTAAGTAAGGGCTGTGTCGGCCTGTTGACTTTGTCTGCAAATACTCTGGAACCTGGCCCAGACACAACAACTTGTTTCGAGTACCGAGAGACAGATTTATATCGGAGTTATTTAATCTTGTGATTGACACATTAGGACTTGTCTATCTCGCTCTACAAGTAGTTGTAGGCAATAACATTACAGTCAAGTGCCACTCTTAATGTGTGAATGTCTCAACGCCAATCTTGCATTGGTAAAGTTTTTTTTATTGTAAAATTATTTAAGTAAAATAAAATTATTGTAAGTTTATGTTAGATTTTTTTTTACATCCTGCTTGAAGGATGAATGCAGAACAATTATTGCATTTTCAATAGATTCACATAAATTCTGCATTCATTATGTTAGTGAAATACTCATCTGTTACACTATTACTTAAAAATATTTGTTACACACTTTACCACACAAATTACGTAATCAATAGTGCACACTAGGAGAATTTTTTATTTTTTTTTTAAATAGCAGGCTAAAAAGACTGATGGATTTTGCATGAGTTAAATTATTTAAAAAATGCATGTGTAAATATGTAAATGCGTCTGGAGTCAAAGCCCTTTTGGTTAGACAATGCATTTATGTTAGTTTTAATAAATGCATGGATAATTTTACAGGATAATGTGATTTGTTTCTCAGTTCTCAAAATATTTGTCATGAAATACAATTTACCTTAAACAACCCACCTGACTTAATGATCATTGTAATCCATTTAGTGCATCAAGCAGTTTGTTAGAAAATGTGAAAAAAAAAGAGAGAGAGAGATTTAAATATTTTGGTTCACATTTCTGAATAAAAGCAGGTTTAAATTAAACGTATTAACGTAAAATGCAAAAGTGTGCTCTGGTGTGTGTAGACATTGTTAGCCCACTCTTGCGGTTCCCATCTTGACAGCAATTTCACGAGGCGGCGTATCTGGCAGACGAGCGCGGGGACCTGCTGACGGCCATTAACAGCTTTCTGGACTGCAGCATCGTGCTTCCCCCGTCAGAGGTAGGAGGTGACGAGCTGCTGCACTCGGTGGCGCGATTTCAGCGGGAGATGCTGCGCAAGAGACACGAGCAAGAGATCAAATTACAGGCCAAGGAACCCAAGAGGCCGGAGGACGAAGGTATACATGTGCAAGAACCCTTTTTTTTAATTGTTGTTAATTTAAGAAAGAATCGATCCTTTATACTGTTAAATTACTGACATGCCTAATATTACTGTATTAGTATTGGATATAGATTAGATATTTAATGATCTCATGATGTGTCGTGGTCCGTGCACGTGCTTCTGTGCAGCTCTTCTACCCCCGAGTAAACCCGTAGACGACCCCCTGAGGAGGACGGGACGCCTGTTCGGGGGGGCCATACGAGATGCGCGCAACCGCTACTCCAAATACCTCAGTGACTTTAAGGATGCGCTGAACCCTCAGTGCATGGCTGCTATCATATTCATTTACTTCGCTGCCCTCTCTCCTGCTATTACCTTCGGAGGACTGTTGGGTCAGTTCATGCCTGGGATGTTTGTTTGTTTGTTTATTTAGTCACTCGCTCATTCTTCATGAAACTACTAGCAATTGGACTAAATCTACATATTAGTGACATGCTTAATGAGATTTTCACATCCCTCAACAGGTGATAAGACTGAGGGTCTGATGGGCGTATCGGAGTTGATCATCGCCACCTCAGTACAAGGCATCCTGTTCAGTCTGCTTGGAGCTCAACCCCTCCTAGTGGTCGGCTTTTCTGGACCCGTGTTAGTGTTCGAAGAGGCGTTCTATTCTGTAGGTTTTTTTAATTTTTTTTTTTTTTTTTTTTTTTAAACCAATATTTGAACAGCTTTTCTGCACACATACACACGTTTCCTTAGTATTCTTTTCTTTGTCAGTGGTTTGTCATTATATTGAAGTCATGTTTAAATGTATTGAACGTGTACAAAGTGCAGCATAGTACGTAAAGGTTTCAGTCAAAAAGCACACGTCCGCCTCCGAGTGGCGCAGTGGTAAAGTGCTCACCCTATCATCCGGAGATCGCTGGTTCGGTTCCCGGGTGATGCTGTA
>JAOTRS010000040.1:19623959-19638889 GCA_028565755.1 Dinotopterus cunningtoni
GCTGAATGGTAGTAGTAGCCTTAATGTGGGAGCCCCCTAGTGATGGGGAGGAATTGGCCACGACTAAATTAGGGAGAGAATCAGGGAAAAATCCCCCCCCAAAAAAAGTTAGCATCTTTGCATTTTTGCGAGTTGGCTCTGTGTGATTGCTGTTTTAAAGAAACAGTTTTGAAGATCCCAGTGCCATGGAAGGGGGGTTGAGCCTAATTAGCATATTAAAAGTACATGCTGCACACAACATTTAAAAAAAAAAAAAAAAAATGTATAAATAAATGCAAGGCCAAGACAATAACAGTATCATTTTTATGAATATTCTTCTTATTTATTGGGTAAAGTTGTATGTGTTGTGTCGTATAGTCTGAATCAATCTTCAGGATATTTACAGTAATTCTATCCTAGCCATTCATTTTTTAACTGTTTCTTATTTGTATTTTTTTGACAGCTGGCCAAGAATATAGGAAACAGTAGTTTTAATGAAATCCTGGAGGGGAATCTGCCGAGCCCCTCCACAAAGCCGACACCGTCCAGCGACATGTGAGTACACCTGCTCTCTGCTTCCCGTTATTTTAATGTGACATTTCCCAAACTTCCTGGTAATATCCGACTCGATACACTCCCCCTGATTGTTTTCCTGCAGGACAGAGAGGAAGGAGTACATCAACGCCAAGTACGTGGAACACCGGTTTGCCCGGCGCACGCCATGCACGGCCACGGCGAGGCAAGGCGACCTGTACGAGGCGGTCAGGACCCGAGACTTGCTGGGGCTCGTGCAGCTCTACGCTGACGGAGTGGAGCTGCTGGAACCGTTCCCCGAAGCAGGACAGGTACGTCCACTTCCTGCGTTTCGTGATGCTACAACTACTGATGTGTGATGGATTTACACAAAACATCCCATAATATTATAGTGTGGAGAGTAAAATAGATCTATGTAGTTTGCAACAACATGTATAAATGAAATAAATTATTATTATTATTATTATTATTAATAAAGTTCCCCTGACTTAACAGTAGAAATTACACAGATTAACCATTGGAAATGCCTGAATTTAATATTGCAGTTAAAAAAAAAAGTGAATATGATGCCATTGAACAACACAGTGGTGCGCCTGAGGGCGCTAATAACTCACTTTTTTCATATATGTAATTATGTTTTATGCTCTCTGGAATGGTGGAGTCTTTAGAGTTACAGTACTGTCACCCTCATTTCTGTACATCCAATTAAATTAAATGCTGTAGATTAAATTATAGAAATAGGAACATACGTTTTACTGTGACTGGCTGCAAAGTACATAAAGATACATATTTAAATATTGGTTGTTTATGTAACAACCTCAGCAGCGACCTCATTTCCCCTCTTGTCTGTTCCAACCACGCAGCAATTCGCATCACCAGTACTGTATACTAATCACCGGCCTGACCGTCTGTCATCATCTGCACCTGTTTCTCACTGGTTGATGAGTTCAATTAAATGGGTTTTTATATTTGAATGATTTATAGGTCACAATGTGGCTTAAAAAAAACAAACAAACAAACAAAAGAATTCCTCTGGAACATGTCAGAAACAGGAGCTGGACTGAGAACTATTCATCAAGACTCAATTCTTTAAAAATGCAAATTCGTCTGGCTCTTTAGGAGACAAATATGACAAACTGTTCAACTGTTTTTGTACTGTACATTAGCTTAGACACAACAAGCTTATGTATTCCCCATTAAAAATGTTCTAGGCTGAGCTGCGAGCCATGAATTCACCGCTGTCTTCGCTTTTGCACCCGAAGTGAATCTTTGTCCTCGTAGGGCTGCTTTCAGGGGAACAAACTGGTGCAAGTCTGATGGAGTTCATTTTCACTCGCACCGCAGTTACAATTGAACTGGTGTAACACGTTCACACCTGCACGGCAGTGACTGCGGAGACAGTAGCCTCAAGTCATAATGCCATAATTCTTTTGATTGCGTAAAGCTGCTTTGCAACAATGACAATTGTTAAAGCGCTATACAAATAAAATTGATTCGAATTGAATTGAATTAAGCGTAAAGTGCCCCTAACAGAGGTTTTAATATAAGTGGAGTGCGGATAATTTTTGACTCATGTTTGCAAAATGTATATAAAGGCTCAATCCTTTAATTAGACTTAAATAAGATGCAGTATCTCGTATATTTACTGTAGATAGGAGCAGGAGTGCGCTGTTGTTCGCACGCGATTTCTTGCTTCCTTAATTCTCAGCTTTAAATAATCTCAGCTTTTTTTCCTTTTTTTTTATATCAGTGTTTCAGTCAGACTAAAGGTGACAGTTCTATCTAGAACATTGAGAAATGAAAAAAAAAAATGTTTTCATACCTAGTGTACTTAAATGAAACCAGCTGAAGAGAAAATGCAAGACAGTGTTGAGTGACAGTAGAGAGAGCGTCATCTTTGCAGTCACTCAAGATTCACTTCCTGTTTCCTTTCTTTCCTTTGCTCATAGGGAATTTAGTGTTGTGTCAGCTGCTGGTTCGACAGTTAGGCCTACAGGGAAAAGCAATGCGCTCGCTCTGTTTATCTGATCAGCTCCCCATTAGGAACACCTCTCCCTGAACCCGCCTGATCGCTCTGAGCTCCATCCGTCTTACCTATTGCATTTGCTGCAGGAAAATTCTATTTAAAATAATCTCTCTCTCTCTCTCTCTGTCTCTCTGTCTCTCTCTCTGTCTCTCTCTGTCTCTCTCTGTCTCTCTCTCTGTCTGTCTCTCTCTCTCTGTCTCTCTCTCTGTCTCTCTCTCTGTCTGTCTCTCTCTGTCTCTTTCTCTGTCTCTCTCTGTCTCTCTCTGTCTCTCTCTCTCTCTCTGTCTCTCTCTCTCTCTGTCTCTCTGTCTCTCTCTCTGTCTCTCTCTCTGTCTGTCTCTCTCTCTCTGTCTCTCTGTCTCTCTCTCTGTCTGTCTCTCTCTGTCTCTTTCTCTGTCTCTCTCTGTCTGTCTCTGTCTCTCTCTGTCTCTCTCTCTGTCTCTCTCTGTCTCTCTCTCTCTTTCTCTCTCTCTCCCTCTCTCTGTCTCTCTCTCTGTCTCTCTCTCTCTCTGTCTCTCTCTGTCTCTCTCTCTCTTTCTCTGTCTCTCTCTCTCTCTCTCGCTCTCTGTCTCTCTCTGTCTCCCTCTCTCTGTCTCTCTCTCTCTGTCTCTCTCTCTCTTTCTCTCTCTCTCTGTCTCTCTCTCTTTCTCTGTCTCTCTCTGTCTCTCTCTTTCTCTGTCTCTCTCTCTCTCTCTCTCTCTCTCTACTTACTGAGAAGGATGACGGCTCTGTGACAGCCGAACCGATCTGATTTAGTTATATTAGAACCTGAAACCTCTTCTTTTTTAACTTTCTTTCGAAACGTTTGATGCCCTTTCCTCCCAAACGAAATGTCAGACCGCACATGTATAGCTGAGGTCCAGGACCTGATTTCACTACCTGTAACTCGAGGAGGATCCGAGAGCACCTCGGTTACCCGCAGCCTGCTTTCCATTCAGTCGTTATTGGACTGAATCATACTATACAAGTAGACAAATTGCATTTACACCCAAATATAGAGTAGATCATAAAGTACACAACATAGTGTTTTGTGTTTTATATATATTGCTTTTACTTTAGTCATTATGGCAAAAGCTTTAGCAAGTAAAACATGCTAAGGAAATAGGGATTACAAGGGGCGTTCGAGTCAAACCGGGACTTGTGATGCAATTTCAAGTCGAACTGATTGACGTACACAGTAGTGTTAATTTTGTCAGCTATTTTCAGTTTTAGTCTTAGTCCCGGGATAATTGTCCCTGATAGTTTTTATCAGATTTAGTCAATCTTATCCTATTTTTATTTAGTCAAGTTTTAGGCGACTAAAAGTCTGGACATTTTAGTCTAACTTTAGTCAAAGGAACCTTTAAGTATTTTCGTCTATTTTTAATTTTTAAGTGAAAATGTTACATTTAGATTAGATTAGATAGATTAGATAAGATTATTATTAATTAACCATACAGTCAATCTAGTGTCAATTTTAAAATGTATCTTTAAATCTTCATCAGATTAGTTTTTCTTTTTTAAACCACATTTTAGTCTCGTCTTTTCTCGTCAACAATATTGCATGCTGATTTCGTCACTGTCACTGTTCATTGATATCCGTGACGTCTCGTCATCGTCATGACTTAGTCCCAGGAAAAAATGTCGTCAACGAATATTTTCCGTCATTATTTCCGTTGACGAAATTAACACTGGTATACAGAAGACTTCAAGCACAGTACAGTGATGAGACTGTTACAGTTAAATATATGAACAGTGCAAACGTTTTAAAGAAGTCCGTACAATCCTGGAAGAGGTGGCTCGGAGCCCACTGCAGTCGTTTCCGTGACCATTCAGCGAGTGGAACGCCTGATCCTTGATAACTTGCAGAAGAGATGCATCTGTCCGTTGGAACTGTACATTTAGGCATTTAGCAGACGGCCTTATCATTTTTATTGAGGGCCTTGCTCAAGGGGTCAACAGGGACAACTTGGTGGTCGTGGGATTTGAACCTGGAACCTTCTGGACCGTAGTCCAATGCCTTAACCACTGGGAGGGACTTGGCTGGGAGTTATCGCCACATCACCCGTACAGTCCTGACCTCGCTTCAAGCCATTTACACATGTTTATGGCATTAAAGGAGTTCCTGGGAGGCCAGGGTGTCAAAAGATGAAGCAGACAATTCGATCATCGCTCCGGCATACTGTGAAAGCGTTCTACCCTGATGGTAGAAATCAATTGTTTTTCCTTAAAACAATGTAACCCCCTACAATTTATATTTTTCACTTCTTTTTTTTTTTTTTTACTAACCCCTGGGTTCCGTATTTCTCTTTTTTAAAAAAAAATCCCCCTTTTTCTGTAATTATCCCATTGAATTTAGAATTTTGGCACATTTTCACATTTTTACCCCCACTGACACGATTAAACGTACTAAACATCTGAAGTGTTACAGACACTGGCCAGGAAGCGGTAAAATGATTGTAATAAATAGTGCATGATTACAGATGTGATGATGTCATCCTAAAAACTATTTTTCCTTAATGGTGGGCGGATGAGTTTTTTTTAATCTCGGATCTTTATCGCACAGGATCCTGGGGAGACAGCTTTGCACTTCGCTGTACGGACTTCAGACCAGACCTCGCTGCCGCTGGTCGATTTCCTCGTTCAGAACAGGTACTGT
Organism: Dinotopterus cunningtoni; assembly: GCA_028565755.1. NCBI lineage: Eukaryota > Metazoa > Chordata > Actinopteri > Siluriformes > Clariidae > Dinotopterus > Dinotopterus cunningtoni. Next base: position 19,629,137 of record JAOTRS010000040.1, read on the forward strand.
ACCTCCCTTTACTGTCTCATATGCTAAACACTGTGTAGATGCATGTCTCTGAATGTGTGTGTGTGTGTGTACAGTGGCTCTCTGGACAGGCAGACGGAGAGCGGGAACACTGCGCTCCATTACTGCTGTACGTACGAGAAGCCGGAGTGTGTGAAACTGTTGCTCAGGGGCAAGCCGCTGATCGATATAGGTCAGTGAGAACACTACATGTTTAATGATGCATGCGTTCGGCTAATGCCTTATAGAGAAAGAGCTGCTCTCCCTAAATGGCTTTGTGGTTTCAGTCAATCAGAACGGGGAGACAGCCTTGGACATCGCAAGGAGGTTAAGAAACACACAGTGTGAGGAACCTGTAAGTATCGAAACCCGAATCCATTTAAACACCTCGAACGGCGGGTTTGTGACGCAAAAGAGCGAGGGCAGAAATCTGTGGTTTTGACCGAGTGTGTGGTTGTATGTGTGTGTAGGTGGTGGAGGCAGCGGCGGGGAAGTTCAACCCTCACGTCCACGTGGAGTACGACTGGAACCTGCGCCTGGAGGAGATCGACGAGAGCGATGATGATCTGGACGATAAGGTCAGAATCAGACGTGTCTCACTGATGTGATACTGTATCCTGTGCTGTGATATTTGCCTAATTTGATTAGATAAGGGTATCTAGAGGTCATCTGAAGGTGACCTGAGTTTCCTACAGTGTGATGCATAAGTATTCACACCTCATGGTCTTTTGTACATTGTATAGTGTTACACCTTGGAACTTAAATAGTGCATAATAAATCTGAAAACTTCAAAGGAGTGATTGAAGTCTTAACCGTTATGCAGTACACTGTACAGTACATTTTAGCAACAGGACCTTTAATAAGCAACTTGCCTTGAGAAGGTCAGGCCCTCATGGGTCCTCCCTAGATGTCCTGCGTTGTGCCCCCAGGATAAGTTTTTTAGACAACCCCACACAGGGAGAAATGGAAATTGAGATCCGACAAAGCGACGGATGGATGGACATATTTTATAAGGATTAAAACTGAAACAGAAACTGTTTTGTTATTAGTTTGATTTTTTGGTATGGAATCAAAATGAATACAAATATACCTGGTGGCACTGTCACATAGTGGTTAGCACTGTGGCCTCGCACCTCCAGGGTCAGGGGTTCGATTCCCGTGTAGGGTCTGTGTGCAAGGAGTTTGCATGTTCTGCCCGTGCTTGGTGGGTTTCCTCCAGGTACTCTGGTTTCCTCCCACAGTCCAAAAACATGCAGATTAGGCTAATTGGCGATCCCCAATTACCCATCTGTGTGTACCATGCAATGGATTGGCACCATGTCCAGGGTGTACCCCGCCTCCTGCCCGAAATGGGGTGGGTTTCAGGCCCTGTACTGGATGAGCAGTATAGACTATGAATGAATAAACAAATATCCCATTCCCCATTATTAGTTTCATGTTGAAAAATATATTGTTAGGACGTAAATTAGTATTGCTAGCATCATCTTTCCTTATATCCCTTAGTATTATTTTGGTTCTACCTCCCTTTCTTTCTTTACACAGATAGAAGCTTAAAATGATGCTACTTAAATTCGACTCAATCAGCCTTTGTTTATTTGTTTGTGAGTTAGCATTGCAGTCTGTATTAAGGACAATATTGACGTATTGTGTCTGGTTAACAGCAGCCGAGTCCGGTGAAGAAGGAGCGTTCGCCACGACCGCAGAGCTTCTGCCACTCGTCCAGCGTGTCTCCTCAGGAGAAGCTCACGCTGCCCGGATACTTAAGCCACAGGGACAAGCAGCGGCTCTCGTACGGCGCCTTCGCCAACCCCGTCTACAGCACGTCCACGGAAACACCCGCATCGCCTGGGGCAGACACGCCCACTCCTGCCACAAAGAGCAGTGCCAAAGGTAAGGGTATCAGTCGTCAGACTTTATAAAAAGACTGGAGAGCTAGATTCATTAATGCTGGTGGCCGTTCAAGTCAAACCGGGACTTTTGATAATCCTGCATAGTTAAAGAATGCAGTTATGAGAGTAAAAACTAGCTTTATTTCTCTATATAATTCCCTGCTACACTAATGCGCTTATCCTAGCGTGTTTGGATACCATCATCGACCCCATGATCAGACTGCTTGCTTCATGTCTGAAACGCCGGCCTTCCAGGATCCGTATAGTTCCCACAGACAGATGCGCAAGGTGACGACTTCGACGAATGTTCGCCGGAACGACTGCAGTGTGCTTCGAGTCACCTCGCCATTCACGGACGTACCGCCTTCTTGGCACCGTTTGCGTCATTCGGATGTTTTACTGCGGCTGAGAGTCTCATCACCAGACTGCGCTTGATGTTTTCTTGTGCCTTTCAGTCGCAAGAAATTTCATCATAAGTCCCGGTTTCATTTGAACAACTATGCTTAGAGAAAACGAAGATAACTAAAATGTTATCAGGTGATGGTGTCAGTACAGTACACTCCTTTTTTTTCCTAGTGCGTCTGCATGCGCGAGAAACATCATGAATACTTAATGAATGTTTGTACTTATACTCTGGTTGCTGAACAAAGCGTGTAGCATGGTGCAGCTGTGTGTAGCGGCTCCGTGCACTTTAGGCGATTGCTCTTGTTCAGGCGTCTCTCTTTCTCTATCTCTCTCTTTGTGCTAGTAACCGTTTATAGCTTTAAGGAGGAAGTGACACAGTTGCGACACAATATCACACAGCCACAACCTTTTTTCTACAAAAAGGAAGCTACATTTGGCTTCTGGCAGATGGCCTGTGTAGTTTCTTTCTCGATATTTTAGTTGCTGTGGAGGCAGAAATGTGTTCTGTTGAGAGTGTACTGTACTGTACGTAGGCAGGGCGGGTCTATGTATATAGCCATCATCAGGTGTTAGCCCATGTCGTAAACACACCCACTTCCTGTTCTGTTTTTAATAGTCAGGGGAGTCACTGTTTGTTTAACACGTGAACAGGAATTTTCTGCTCCAGGGCATGATTTACACGTATACCGTGTATAGGACTAGATTTGACTCAATGCTTCAAACAATCATAAGAAACATACAATTGTGGGTTCAACTCTGTGTATAAAACCCTCTGCACTGTTCGGGGGTGTAGACTGGTCTTTGGGTTGGGGGGGTGGGGGGACGTGAGCTGAGTAGACGTGATAAAATCTCTGTGGTGGCAAGTCAGTTGGGTTTTTTTGGGGTTTTTTTCAGGAAGAAGAGCAGAGCCAGCTGTGAAAGAGGTGCAAATTCCACAGCGAGAGAGATGTGGGTTGTAGCCAAAGCGATAAGAGACAGAGAAGTAGCAGACATGTTTAACGCGTTTGTTGTGCTGCTGATTCGGAAAGCAGACTGTCGCTCCGTTCAGTGATTCAGCAGTCATGTAATATTTAAACCAGTTACCATTAGGAGAAGGTCTCAGGACCGGTGTATTGAAAATGCACCATCAATCAGTGTAAGCCCGGTCCTGGGATTTACAAGTAAACTGTTGTTCTACAATCCAGATAGATGTGTACTTACATTCAGGGGTGGTTCAGTGGTTAAGGCAGTGGACTATGGTTCGGATGGTCCGAGGTTCAAACCCCACAACCATCAAGTAACCACTGTTGGGCCCTTGAGCAAGGCCCTCAACTGCTCAGATGTACTGTATAATGAGGTAAAAAAAATTAAGCCATCTGCCAAATGCCGTAATGTAAAGATTCTTGGAAAGATTCGATTCCCGCAACAAGTCTGTGTGCGTGAAGTTTGCATGTTCTCCCCATGCTTGGTGGGTTTCCTCCCACAGTCCAAAGACATACAGATTAGGTTAACTGGCATTCGCAGAATGCCGATGTGTGTGTGTGTGCCTTGCGATGGATTGGCACCCTGTCCGGGGTATACCCCTCCTTGTGCCCCAAGTCTCCCAGGATAGACTCCAGGATAAGCGGTATAGAGCATCTCCGTTCCTCTATAATGCTACAGGTGGCATGCTCTAAACTATTCACATGTCTGCAGGCAGCACAGCATCCTCTTTGATTGGATCAAAAACGTTTGTTTGGAATTGCAACAAAATCAGAAAAAAGAGTTGATAATTGAAAATATTTGTAAAATCATGATATTTAGAAAATCGTAATATAAATCAAATAATATCGTATCGCCTGGTCCCTGCTGATTCCCATCCCTAGTAATAGGGCTAACATCATTATATTTCACTCCCCAAGTAGGATCTTTCCTTTTAAAGGTTGCATCATCATCTGTATACCATTGCATCATACTTGTATTTTATTTTAAGTGAAAAAAAACCCTCACAATGTATTATTTTTTGGTGTATTTTTTCATAAAGAAGATATTAGATATCAGTGTTTGGTTTTTACGCCTCCATGCATTGCAATAACAGTCAACTCGATTAATCTTTTTCATGTTTAGTCAGATTGCCCGCAGCTTCTTATAATCTGAGCGAGCGGCCCATGTGGTGCGAAGTAAATTGCTTGAGTCTCTTAAAAAAAGCAAAAGCAAAAACTGGATAGATGGTAGTCTAACACACAGCATTATACGGTACAAGAACATGACAGACACCTCTGCTGATCCCAGCGGGAACACAATAATATAGGCCTGATGATTTTTTAAATATTTATTAATGATATAGACCATTAATTGTTGCAGGCTAATTGATTTTTAGAGACTCCTCCCCCTAATGGACCCAAACAATACCATTAAATGCCCTCGCTGCATAACACTGCAACAGTTTTTTCTTTTAATCTGTCACACAGCAAGAGTTACTGCTGGGTGTACTATATGCAAGATCTGGGTACATGTTTCGGCACCCATCCAACGTGCTTGAAGATGCACGTTCTTTGCATAGAACTGAAAGAGAGCTTCATGTACTCTTTCTTTTCTTTCACAGCTTCCACCACTGGCCCTCCCACCTCTCTCCCACTGGGTTCTCAGCCATGTACAAGTGGCAGCTCCACTCTATCTAAAAAGAGGGCTCCTCCACCTCCTCCCGGAGGCCACAAACGCACACTCTCAGACCCACCCAGCCCCGTCCTCCAGGGACCCCAAAGCAAAGGTAAGTGAACATCATCCTGTCTCTTGTGCCATTTATAATCCAGTTACATCTCTCTCTGTCTCGTGAGAAAATCAACAGGGAGCATCGTTAACAGCTGTAATTCACTGACTTTCATTATTACTGTAAGCTTTGTAAAGGGTACTCTCCGGTTCCTCTATTACACATTTGTGACATCTTGGAGCTTCCTGACAGGAAGTGCAGTGTTGCTGCTTTTTTGTTTTCCAACGTTCAGAATTTTGCTGACGCAAAAGAAATCTGTCGTGTTTGCACCTGATACCATTTCCTATTTTCTTAACTCATAAGACAGTGAAATATATCCAGCTGTTTTTTACAATTACAGGGAGTGATTTAACACCACCGCCTGCAAACAGGACCTCGCCAGCTAACAAATTTGAAGGAATTCAGCAGCAGCAAAGGTGTGTAACAATGACACATGTAGTAAGTGTCATAATTACCCAACAGCAGAGTATTCCCCACTCTAATTATTTACTCCTCCTCTTACAGCACTACTTCTAGTAATACAAAATCAACACTCGGTCCCAGAGTCTTACCCAAACTACCTCAAAAAGGTGATTATTTTATACTTTCTAACTATGAGAACTGTCTAAATTGTCTAAAATGAAATGTGGCCTTGTTTCATCATTGGGGTCAAAGTTCAAATTAGTGGTAAAACATCAAGATTACATCACAGGTTCAGTCCCCTTGACTTTACAGGCTAAGGATGTCCTGTTCTTATTTTTCAGTGGCATTAAGAAAGACTCCAGGCATTGTCCCATCAGTGGACAAACCCAATCAGGGCCCTGAGGTCCTGCAGAAACCTACCCAGGTGGTAGACATGCCAACTAGAGATACCATTACCAGACCTACCGAGCCTCCACCTAAAATCCCACAGGCAGCTGAGAGGCCCCAGCCAGCTGAGATTCCTCCCAAGCCACACATCCTGGAGCTTCCTCCTAAACCCCAGCTCTCGGATCTTCCCCCAAAACCACAGCTATCAGAATTACCCCCCAAACCCCAACTGTCTGATCTGCCCCCTAAACCCCAACTTAAGGATTTGCCACCTAAACCACAGCTATCAGACCACGCCCCAAAACTCCCAGTTTCCACAACTACAGAGACACCACATAAACAGCCAACACTAGAAGAGACAACTCCAAAAGTGCAATTGACGGAGGCTCAAACTCCAGGCCAGCATGTAGAGCTTTCACCCAGGCAGGCGAGTGAGGATACCAACGGTGCACCAGCAGGTGTTGTAGAGATGCCAGTACCTCTGCCACGCAAAATAAACACGGTGAGTAATTTTGAAATGACAAAGGTTGTGATGAAAAGTGACCATTATTCCATTTGACTTGTGGAATTGATTTGTGGAGCTGACTTTTTTGAGTTGATGTTTGGAGGTAAATTTTTGAGGTGATTTGTTGCCTCATTAAATTGTTAAGGTTGATGTGTTAATGTTTGGAGTTGACTTGTGATTGATTTAAGTTGCCTTTTTTGTGTACCTTTCATTTGACTTGTTTAGATAAATTGACTTGTTAAAGTTAAACTGAATTGAATGAAATAAGTTAACAATTGGAACTTACTTGGGGAATTGACTTGACTTGATGAGTTAACCTTTGGAGTTGACTTCTGGATTTGAGCTAACTAATTGAGTTGGTGAGATGAGTTGACTTAATGAGGGGGTTGAGAGGAGGTGCTGACGTGGAGTTAAGATGTGGATGGGTTGACTTGTTGAGTTGACCGGTGAAGTATGGAGTTAACTTTGATTAAGTTGTTAAGCTGGACCATTGGAGTTGACTTGTGGAGTTGTGTTGAGTTGACTTGTGAAATTAAGTGATTTATTCACTCGGTGAGATAAGGATAAGTTGACTGGTTAATTAGACATGTGGATTTGAATTGATTTTGAGCTGACTTGTTGAGTTGAGTTCTTGTATTGAGTTGAATTGATGATGATGAAATATGTATTTTTTTCGTCAGGTGAAGAACAAAATGAAAAGGGTAAGGACCATATACGATTGCCAAGCAGACAATGATGATGAGCTGACGTTTAGTGAAGGAGAAGTGATCATTGTTACGGGAGAAGAAGACCAAGAGTGGTGGGTAAGTAATACTTTACTGAAACTCTGAACACTCTTTACATTAACACGCATTTGAAAGCACAACAGATTGCACGCCATTTTTGTAACATTTTATATCAACTCGGTCTTTTCCAGATTGGACACATAGAAGGTCAGCCGGACAGGAAAGGGGTCTTTCCAATGTCCTTTGTGCAGATTTTGTCCGACTGACAGTGTGACCGGCAGGTGTGAGGCTGTCCCTGTAGCACAAGCTTTGCCCCATTAGCCTCTCACCAGACTCTGGATTCCGCCTCTCTGTATAGCTGCTGTAACCCAAACAAATCTCAAGTATTCAAAAGGAAAAAAATATCATATCAAATCTAGACTCTTTGAAAAAACAATGAAGGGTGAACTGTGTGTTGTTAACAAACTACAAAACATTATCTTGCCTACCAGTATTACCGTAGCCATGGCGGCCCAGCATGCTAACCTGGGTATGCAGTAGCTATTCTCGGAATTTAGCACTTAACATTTCTCAGTGTATGCTGTAAACTCTGTGTATGTGTGCACATATGGAAGTATATGTATGTCCATATTAAGTGTCTCTGTACATATATATGCACAAATGTAAGTGTATATTTATGTACTTATGTTATGTAGGATGTAAGTGTGCAAATGTATGTTAACCCCTGCTTGCTTCAGGAGCCGGACTGACTCCTAGACATTTTAGCTCAGTGTTTTCATTCATCTCTCGAATTCCTGGAGGGACTAATGGACAAAAAAACCCCAGAGAGAATTAAATGAATGTTTTTAATGAATATTATAACAGTGTTGTCCTCAAGTATAGTGGCACGATAACCAGGGATGAAAACTTTTTTACATTTTTTTTCCAGTCCTCTAAGCATCTCATCTTCTATGCATATAAGGTTAATTGAGTTAGGCTGGATTGCTTGCTTGTCATTATATTTCATACTGAAAATGAAATAACAGTAGCCACATTTGTCTTCTAGCTATACAGTAAAAAACAAAACAAAGATTCCAGCTCTGGAGGTGGTTTACTGGTTGGTCAATAGTCTGTGCCACTTGGTGAATATCCATACATCTCCTCATAGCTACGTAATGCCAGATATCACAAAGCCCCTGTAACATTTCCTTGCCCATAGGATTATGATTTAAGGCGGATGGAACCAAGTAAAGCATTGCCCCCCACCCCAGGTTCTGTCATTCCACTTAGAATGCACATTGACCAGCAGGTTCAAGATACTCATTTATTTGGTCTCTGTAGAAATAACTCTGGAACTGTGGAGTTTCGTTTGTAGGTTGTTTGTATGTTTGGTTTTATTTGAATATGACTTCAGGGGAACAATGAGAGCAAAGGAGTGACGGGCAGTAACACAGCTCCGAATGAACTTAATGCTGTCTCTGACTTTTCCTCAACCAGGGAGACTTGAGCTTTTCAGCGTTTTTTTTATTTTGACTTAACAGAATATCATATATTATTAGCAAATGCCTCCTAATTTGTTGATAGTATTAGCCGTTTATAGGGCTACAGTCTGTCAGTATGAAAAGGAATTTAAATCTGTTTGAGTGTATAGAAAATGAATGAATATTCATTTATTTTAGGATATCTTAAGCTGTAACTGGGGTAAACCACGATGCAAGATTTCAGCACAAGCAAAAACTGCAGCGCTCCATGAATTAACGAACCTATGTGAAGCCTGTGGAACTGAGTTCCTGATGCACCATTCGTGTGTTAAACGTATGTACATTGAAACTCTCAGTGAGCCTGTTGTTGGACCAAATGTGTGAAATTCATATTTAGATACAACACGCTTCATCTAGAGGTGCCATCTCGGCTAGTCAGGAACCGGTGATAGACACTTGTCTGTTAATATCTAAGAGCAAATCGAATGGCTTATTTCAAGAAGAACTGGATCTGATCCTGATGTAAAAATATATTTAGTATAGATTTAACCACTCGTTTCTCATTTGTTTTCGTCTGTGTTTTGCTGCACTGTATGTTTAGTCCCAAGACACTCTCTGATATCAAGTTTCATTTAGAAATAAATATTTTACGTTGAAACTAAGTGTTTGTGTCGTCATTTTTGTTAGATATTTCCTTTCATTGGCTCTCATTTTTGTTAGATATTTCCTTTCATTTAATGATTTTTAAATGATAACCGCTCTTCAGTGGCCAATCTGAAGACCTGGGTTAATTGAAATTAGTTTTAGATAAAATTATGTTATTAAATAACACAATTGATGGTTTTTTTTTTCTTATTAAAACTGAGAGTTTCCTAATACTTTGGTGAAAAAAACAAAAAATGGATTTGCGAGGCTGATGAACTGGTGAAAGGTTTGTGATGTCATAAAATCCCCATGTCTACTGTTCAACTTATTGAAGGATTCCTTAAATTTGGAAGCTTTAACCTAATATCTAACAGACTTTACCAATGTTGACTGTTGTCAGAGTGTAGTTTAACAGGTTTGACCACAGTTAAATAAATTGCTAAGAATTTAATGACTGGTAGTAAAATCCCCCGAATTTACATACAGTTAGTCAGTGTTGGGTTTAACGCGTTACAAAGTACTTGGATTACTTTTTTGATGTAACAAGTAATCTAACATGTTAGGTCCGCCATTTAAGTACTCAGTTAATTAGTTATATTTTTAAAAAATG
>JAOTRS010000040.1:19638989-19649606 GCA_028565755.1 Dinotopterus cunningtoni
AGTGTGATCAGCGTGTAAGTGTGTACAGCCTTGGCCAAAAATTTTGATAATGACGCAAGTTTTAATTTTCACAAAGTGAATGTAAAACTGATGCCATATTTATTTATTTATTTTTGTAAGCTGCTCACTTACTGATTATCCATCCCGCTTTATCCTATGTATACAGGGTCGCGGGGGGCCTGGAGCCTATCCCAGGAGACTTGGGGCACAAGCCGGGTACACACTGGACAGTGTGCCAATCCATCGCAGGGCACACACATACACACACTCACATGCTCATTCACACACTACGGACAATTTGGAATTGGCAATTAACCTAACCTGCATGTTTTTAGCCTGTGAGAGGAAACTGGATGACCCAGAGGAAACCCAATGAGGAGAACATACAAACTCCACGCACACCGACCTGAGGTGGAAATCGAATTCGGACCTTACTGCTAACCACTAAGCCACCGTGCCACCCTGTAAGGTCTTGAATGTTAATATTTATTGAAACAATCCTAGGTGTTTCCACCACATGACAGTCTTCTGGTAATATGACAAGGTACAGTATATTTTTGATCTTATTAGCGTAAAGAGATGGTAAAAAGACGAGGCTGGTACAGTAAAACAAATGACAGTTTATAGCTGTTATAAAGTAAGTGGATTTTCTGTTATGAAATAGGTGTTTTTCAGTATTTTATTGCCATTATTATTATTATTATTATAAAGAGGCTGACTTGTTGGTCAGTCTGACACATAAAGTATAGCTAGGAATCTTTAAATACCCCTTCATACTGTTAACAGAATCATAGTTCAATTTAAAGAGAATGATACAGAGAATGATTCCTGGCCAGGCTCGATGCCCGTCTCTGTGTGCATGGAGTTTGCATGTTCCCCCCGTGCTTGGTGGGTTTCCCCCGGGTACTCCGTTTTCCTCCCACATTCCAAAGACATGTATGTAAGGTTAATTGATGTTCTCAAATTGCCTGTAATGTATGTGTGTGTGCCCTGCGATGGATTGGCACCCTGTCCAAGGTGGTCCCCGCCTCGTCTCCTGGGATAGGCTCCAGGTCCCTGCAACCCTGAATACAGGATAAAGCGGTATAGATGATGAGTGAGAGTGAGGTAAAACATCAACCGGTGCCTTTTGAAAGATGCCTCGGTGCTGAGATCTGATGAAAACAACCCTCTCATTGTGTGCCTAAGCCAATTGTTGCTACAGTACTGTATGTCTGTATAGGGGGCATGGAGGCTCAGTGGGTAGAACTGTTGCTTCACACCTCCAGAGGTGAAGGTTTGAATCTTGCCTCTGTTCTATGTAGATGGACTTTGCATGTTCTTCACATGCTTTTGGGACTTTTTTTCTGAGTACTCTGGTTTCCCACACACTACAAAAACATGTCCAGGCTAATTGGCTTTTCCGAATTGGTAAAAGTAGTGTATGACTGGGTGTGTAAGTGTATATGTGGCTGTCCTCTCTAATGAGTTGGCACCCAGTTCAGAGTGTCAATTGTATTCATCCCTGAATTACTTAGAAAAGTCCGTGACCAAACAGTAGGTAAAATGAATAAATGTATCCGCACAAATGTCAATCCTTTGCTTGTCTTTGACTTAAATGAAAATGTGTCATGAGTGTCTATTCAAGACGACACAGTGGCTTAGTGGTTAGCACTGTCACCTCGCACCACGGGGGTCTGGGTTCGATTTCCGCCTCAGGGTCTGTGTGCATGGAGTTTGCATGTTCTCCCCATGCTTAGTGGGTTTCCTCCGGGTATTCCAGTTTCCTTCCACAGCCCAAAGACATGCAGATTATGTTAATTGGTGTCCCAAATTGGCTTTAGTGTGATCAGCGTGTAAGTGTGTACAGCCTTGGCCAAAAATTTTGATAATGACGCAAGTTTTAATTTTCACAAAGTCTGCTGCTTCAGTTTTTTTTTTTTGTCAATTGTTACTATAGTGAATATATACTGAATGTACAGTAAACTGTAATTATACTGAAGTATAATTACAAACATTTCATAATAAAAGTGTCAAAGGCTTTTATTGATATTAAGTCCATGCAAATAGTCTTTTTAAGACCTCTGCAATTCTCCCTGCCATGCCATGATCAACTTTTGATTGATGGCAGCCCATTCTTGCATAATCAATGCTTGGAGTTTTTTTTTTTGTTTGTCCACCCGCTTCTTGAGGATTGATCACAAGTTCTCAGTGGAGATTCCTGTGGATTTTCCTGGCCATGGACGCTTAGTTATCACTATGGCAATTAGCATTATGGCAACGTGCTTCATCATGCTGGAAAAGACATTGTTCATCACCAAACTGTTCTTGGATGGTTGGAAGAAGTTGCTCTCAGAGGTTGTTTTTGTACCATTCTTTATTCAAGGCTGTGTTCTTAGGCAAACTTGTAGGTGAACCCACTCCCTTGGCTGGGAAGCAACCCCACACATGAATGGTGTCAGGATGGGATTTGGTTGACCAACCCTGGGTTGACATGACACACGACTGAAGCACAGAGTTACACAGTTTACTTCTGTATCAATGGAAATTCTTTCAGTGAAGGTGAGTCATGCTATTTTATTTAAACTTATTTGTTAAATGTTTAAAGTTTGACTTTGTATTAGCATTGTATTAGCATGTTGTTGATTGTTTTGAGAATTGCTTTCATTTGTTAAATATGAATTATTTCTTGTGTTTATAGCCTGAAATTTGTTGTGGCAGTGTTTTAAAGTCAATTTCAAATAAATAAATAAATAAATAAATAACGTGAAAAAGAAAGAGTTTGTTTGGGAGTCGTTGGGAATCGGTTCAGTGAAGGTGAGTCGACTTATGAATCATTTACAGATTAATTGTTTGGATTTGGAGAGTGCTGTTTTATTTTATATCGTTTATATTTAGAGAGTTTTCTTTTATTTTTTAAAAGACCAACAAAAAGGACAAAAAGAAAGCGTGTGTTTGGGAGTCAGTCGTAGAGAATCGGTTCAGTGAAGGCGAGTTGATTCGTGAATCATTTACAGATAAATTGCTTGTATTTGTATTTGCAGAGTGCTATTTTATTTCATCTTATTTGTATTTTCAGAGTGCTATTTTATTTGATCGCATTTGGATTTGGAGAGTATCTAATTTTTTAACTCATTTGGTTTGACCTTGTATTAGGATTGTATTAGCATGTTGTTTACTTTATTGTGAATTACTTTCACTTATTAAATATGAATAATTTCCTGTGTTAATTGGCTAAAATCGGTGTTGTGGTAGCCTGTATTTAATGTGAACGTCGTTTAAAAACAAACAAAAAAAGAAAGATAAAATAAAATAAAAAAAGGCGTTTGTTTGGGAGTCAGTGGTGGTGAGTCGACTCGTGAATCATTTGCAGATTCCGTTGTATGTAGAGCTCATTCAGAAGGGCTCGAGGAGGCGTGGCGTGGTGCGCGCGTGCGCGTGCGAGGCGAGCAGCGCGCGGAGCATGCAAATGTCCCGCACTTCCCCTCTCTAAATCAATGCCTTTTATAGGCAGGACTGCCTTTTAGAGACGCGCCTGCCTCCTGACTCTGAGCAACCTGCGCCTCTTACATAAAGTATAGCCTAGAGCACTGCTCATCATCCAGCAACCCGGAACATGGAGCCGAGTCGCAGCTCCTCTTCACCATGAGCAGCTGAGTCCGAGCTGAGGTCGCCTCCTTCCACTTTTTCTACAAGTTATTCACTCAAGGTTGAAGGTAAGACTGGGGGCAAAGTCTGGGTTTGAGCTCGGGGTTAAAGGTTGCTGCATTATAGTTGTGTGTGTGTGAGAGAGGGAGAGAGAGTGGGCTTGAGGTGAGCTCAGGTAGAGAGTGCACCAACCTGGGGGGGGGGGTTTGTCTTTGGATTGTAGGATGTTTGCTTGATACATATGTAACAACTAGACTGGTTTATTGTGATTAGAAATAGAACATAAAATACATCTGAAGTAAATATTTATAGTTAGGATTGCTTTAAAGGAACTGGTTTTGTAAACTTGCTCATGAATGAGAAATGTGTAGAGTTGTTTGTTTTGCAAAATAATCAAGCTTGGTAATCTAACCCTTTTTTCTGTTAAAGTAAATAAAAAAATGCAAACCTGAATTAATGAGCAAATAAACCACTGCATTAAGACAGAAGTACAGAACAGTAAAGAACAGAACTGATAAAACAAAATGGTTCTGGACTTCCTCTGTGTGAAGGCACATTGTGCCACTTCCTGATTTTGTTTGATACTAAACAAGTTGTGTGTGTGTGTTGGTGTGAGTGTGGGGCAAGTTCCTTCACACTCAGAAGTTCATGCTGCACTGATCCCTCTAGTTTAATAACCCAATGTTCAATGAAAAACACTGTAGCACACACACACACACTGTACAGGCAAGTGTCCCTACCTAAGTATGAGTTACAGTAGCTCATCAGACCTGTATAATTAGCGGTTTTGTGTTGTAGGATTTGTTGACCTTCTCATCACCGCTTTATACTACATACATCTGGAACATGAGCTCGAAAAAATCCTGGAAATTGTTCTGCTCTGAAACTGCAGTGTGAACTTCATAGAATGAGAGGTGCGACTGTTCAGGACAGCTTTAGGGAAATTGTTAAAGCAGGCCATGTCGCATTGCTCAATCAAGGGGTTTTCTGGAAATATTTCTTGAAATGTACTTGCTGGTGGTTCAGGAGATGGTGTTCCCTATTTGTAGTTCCAGCATCCTTGGTTTCGATCCAGTGTTTCACACAGTCTCGGTGTTTACGTTTGTCTGGGTTACCTTATGAATCACAATAGTAGGCGGATTGGTAAATGTCCTCCTGACTCACTCTCAGCGTTCTTGAGCTCTACCGCGGAGTCTGAACAAGCGCTTATTGAGGACGAATTAAGATCTTCTTTAGTGTATTTCGACAACGTCTTGGTAAACATTTCTGATTTTCACCTTCTATGTTTGCATTTAATCTTCGGGATAGGGGATAGGGTCCGTCCATTTGTCACCCGGCACATCGGGCGATGGAGACTCCCCTCCTTCATTGTATATCCATAATTTCTGTGGTAGGGTCGCCTGCTCGACTGCCCCGTTGTATCCGAGCGTTTGGGTCAAGGGTCCAACAGGGCCCTCCTGATCAGCAGTCCAACACCTAGTGCGAGAACCCCTCCTGTGCTGCATTAAATCTTCCAACGTAAAAATCATTATATTGTCCTCATAACTGTTAGACTTTCTTGTTCTATATTATCCATTTTCTCGGTTTGTATATTCTGTCCAAGCCCATATTTGAACCAGAATTCGTGTATTGCAAGTTAGCTGTTCATGTATATCGCTCTGGTTATTAGTGACCCAGGACTTGTATGCAAAGTACAAAGACACAGAGTCATAATAAAACTAACAAGATATTTTGACATTTTGTTTGTCCTCTATATGAGGTGTATACGTCCATTATGTATTGAAAGGATTTAGAGTATTAATGGTGAATTTTCTTAGTATTTGAAGTAAAAATCTTGAGAAGTGATCCTGGGGAGGCGTAGGAATTGACCTGGTGGTAAGCATTTTAAATCCTTCATCAGCAGCTGCGTCAAAAGAGTCTAACTCGACATATTAAACAGATAACGTTTTTATCTGCAGAAACAGGGTGGACGATTTCCGATTTCAAGTTGCGAGAGTGTAGCGCGAGGGCAAAATTAAAGTGTATCCGGTTTACATGTGTACAGTACACAAAAGGTGTTTCGTTACTACCGGAGCTCTTCATTGTACCAATGCGACAGCTGTTCGGTTGGCCGATGTGGTGAGATCTTAACTGCTCCTGCAGCGTTTTTATTCACATACAGTAACTCGGATGAACTGTAGCGCGAACAACAACAGGAAATTCATTATTTAAAAAAGTGTTCTTTGCTGCACCGAAACCCGTTGGGTTGATAGTTGGTCTTCTGTGCAAAGTGCAAAAGTTGTATTTTTTTTCACAGCCATGCATGCGGCGTTTCCTCTATGCAGCACGGCTCAAAAGTCAAGTGCGATTAGAGAAATCATTAAGCAATTGTGTGAGTGTGTGTGTGGGTGCAGTCACGGTTTCATTTTTATACCACGGCTCCTTTTTAAGCGATGGAAAGGAGAACAAATACTTGGTCTGCTTTTAATCACTATATAATTTTTTTTTTTCTGTAACTGTGTCTTTGCACGATAGTCTTAACTTTTGTGATTGCTCGATAGCCAGTATTAAGAGCTGTGTGTGTGTGCATGTAGTTTTGTTGTTTGTTTCACACACACGCACTGCTTAACGCCAGTCAGAAATCTTCGCAGTGATAACTGTAAAGCGAACTTTCAGTTTGTGCAACTTGTCTGACCTGCGAGGAGGAAGTTATTATTTTGGAGCCCAGTCTTTAGACAGTGAGGTTTCCTCATGCAGCTTTAATTATCTCGCACCTCAGCACAGACTTGCACATGTGATGCAGTTTAATCAACTGTCTTTTCTGACACTTTTTTTTTTTTTAATGTTCCACTTGCAGTTTGCATTTGGTCCAATGTGACTTCTGAGTGATCAGAAATCCAGCCTGAGACTTTAACTGAGGTTCATGCAGATCAACTACTAGTTGGGGTGCCTAGAGCCATGATTAGATAGATAGTTTTAGGACTCCATACATTTTAACTTTAATTGAAATACAAATTTAAAGTATTATATATATTTTTGCATGCTGCTATCTGATCTTTCACTGAATTGCAGGCTTCTTACGCATGTGTCGCATGTCCACGCTTCAGCATTCAGCTCCAGAGAGTTGTTATTGCATCAGAAATGAGAACTGCAACAAGCTCATCGCACAGCAGGACTTACATTAGGGAAGAAGAGCAGACAATTCAATTCAATTTTATTTGTATAGCACTTTCAACAATCATAATTGGTGCAAAGCAGCTTCACACAATCAAAACAAAATTATGTGAGAAAATGTGTGTGAATCTAAATGATCAGATTGACCAAGGGCGACGGTGCCAAAGAGATGGCAGTAGGAAGAAACCCTGAGAGGAACCAGACTCGACAGGGAAACCATCCTCATTGATAACGGATAGTAGGGATTGTAGTGCAGTCATACTGCAGACAGGAAAGTTAATGACCAGGATGCCAGATTGAGCTAAAATAAACCCCAAGGTCTTGCCTTGAAAATAATTCAAATGAAATAATATTATAAATTTATGCAAGTAAAATGCACAAGGCAAATGTAGATGGTCTGGTTGGGACTTGCTCATTTATACAATAATATCTATTAAAAAATTCAGAAGAAACATTCAGGGATAAAATGAAATGGCCATCAAAAATGTTCATCTACCATGGAAATGCATACATGTTTGTTTAAGATGGAAAGGAGGAAAAAATTGCTTTTTTATGTAGTTGTGATGGAAATTTGCTGAACCTGGCAACCTTTGTTAATCATATACAACACTGGAAAAAAATAGGGGGCCACTGCAAATTAATCAGTTTTGCAGTTATGTGTTTAAAAAGAAAAATCCCCTACAGGAGGATGTGTTGGTGAGATGAACAGTTTTGTTTAATTTTTTTCTGAACTGCCGACAATATTTCTCCTAAATTCAAAATATAACTATTGTTATTTAGAGTGTATGTTTAACAGGAAATGACATCACAACACGTCAAAGATCATGCAGTACTTGCAGAGCTTTAATAACACAAATAAAACTAAATGCAAATAATTTGTAAACAAATTGTGTTAACACTTTAGCTAAATAACTTTGGGAAATCAGTATTTGGTGGAATAATAATAACCCTGATTTGCAATTACAGCTTTTATGTGTTTTTTTTTTTTTTTTATGCTCTCCACCAGTTTTTTCACATTGCTGTTGGATAAATTTATGCCACTCGTTTTGCAAAAAAGCAAACCGCTCAGCTTTGCTTGATGGTTTGTGATCCTCCATCTTCCTCTTGATGACATTTCAGACGTTTTCTAGTGTAAATTGCAGCGCTCTCTCTTTTTTTTTTTTTTTTTTTTTTTAGAGCTGTAAGTCGAATAGTCACGGTTGCATGAAGCTATGAACCTTTCAAAGCAAGCTGCATGCTTTATTACAACCTATAGTACGATTCAGCCGTGATTATTGCCTCCTCAGGCGATTCAGTCTGAAGCCGTGTAGCTATAAATGTTGTCCCATGTCACTGAAATCACGGTTCACACATGGCTGCTGGGCTTGAGGTCTTCCTCATCTGTTCCCCAGATTAAACCTTTGCTCCCCTGCATAGGCTGTTATCAAAAAGAATTAGTCTTGTCCGAATTAAGACGGTTCTCAGGACAAAATATCGTGAATCAATTCTCCTGTGAAATCCTGTTCGGAGCAGGCCGTGTAGGTCCTGATAATGGACAGGGAGAGGAAAGTGTGAGCGCAGGCTGCAGTGTGTTTACGCAGTCACACCGTGAGACACATGTTCTCACAAGTCTGGCAGCCATCATGTTCCTGCTTGTGCTTTTTTTTTTTTTTCTTCTTTCATGCATGTTGTGCTGCGTCTTAACATGACAGTTGTATCCTGCTTGGGGGAGAAAAAAAAATCACACACATAAGGCAAATATAATTAGCATCATAATAGCAAATAAGCAGAAATTGAGTAAATAATGGGTAATTATAAGCATTAACCTTATTCAGAGTAACTGCAGTAAAACCCCCACAGACAAACACTTAAGTGTGAGGAAGGGAAACGCTATCCACCCTCTTCTGCATGCATGAGCTTACATGCCCATGTCGTAGTAATTGACGCAGGAGAAAGAGCGTGTGTGTGTGTGTGTGTGTGTGTGTGTGTGTGTGTGTGTGTGTGTGTGTGTGTGTGTGTATGCTCCCTCCCTGCCTCTAAGCAGTTTCTCGCAAGTTTTGCTCGCAGGACTACCGTTACTGCGGCAATAGGATTAAACAGAATTCACAATGATCCGTCTGGTAGGATGAACTCTTTCCTGCTGCATCACTTAGGAGCTCATTAACCAATATTTTAGGAAAGTTTTCACCCCTTAAGCGTGTCCAGAACACAGCCGATTCACATGTCACGCCCACCCAACTCAACCGCAGAAACAGATTAAAAAAAGCAGCTCACAGAAAGCAGAATGCCTGTAATGACTAAACTGTGAAAGAGCACTTCCACCAGATAAACCTTTCAGTAACACCAGCGCAGCATGTAGTAGACTCTTCCTCCTTTTTGAGGTGCCTTTACTTTGTCCTGATCCAATGACTGCTCGTATTTGGTTTGCTGTCGATCGCTTTCTTTCAGATCTATTGGTACGAGTTTCAGGAAGTTTGTTAAATTTAGCCGCATGATTAAAATAAACCTTGCAATGTCAGGCTTTACCATTTCTCCTTATGCACAGATTTACCCGACCTCAGGAGCTCGTTTTTGTGAATTAAAAATACTTTAAGAACAAAATCTGAGTTGATAAATGTCTCTGTAGACTGCATGTAGCTAAACATAAACGTTTCATTGAGATTTGAAACCATCCACAAGATTTTTTGGCATAGCCATTAAAACACTACACGATGGCGTGACTGCCCTGATTAAGTAGATTTTGTTAACGTTAACATCTCATCTATGTTGTTAGACCTTTCTGTGTTGATGCTCATGACGGCTAGAAGGTCGTGTACCACTGTGCTGACATTTTATGAATTCAGTGGATCCTCCCGTATTTATTATCAGGCTCCCAGCTCGGGTCTTAATTAGGATGTTCAGTCCAGGGGTCGACTCTTGGACCACTCATTGTCTGGTTCTCGTCACGCCAGGCTTTCTAGCTACTTTTGGCTTTTTATCAATGGGTGGCAAACAAGTCAGGTGTGTGTTAATAGCTCCCTCTGCTGGAGCCAAAACAATAGATATAACATTTTCTAATGTAATATTAGACTGTTTTTAGTGCAGTTAGCAAACAAACAAATCCTCCCAAATAAATAAATAGATTTAAAAGCATTATTACTAAGCATTAATGCATTGGCTGTGTTGAGATTTAGAATTAAGTACACATTATAATTTTATACATTGCATTCAAACAGTAGACGTAGTAACGTGGCCCGCTAACCTCGATCTTTTCCTCCTTTTATGAAACTTGAATGGTGGTCATGAGTGGTCATCTTTTGCGTTTAGTACATTGTGGGTGTTAAATAATCTAACAGTACACGCTGTGCGCAAACCGCTCGCTTGGTCTCATCAAAACCACACGTGTAAAGGTGAATGCAGTTTGCATTTCAGGTCTTTTACTTTCCTCGTTTGTGACTAATTAGAGTTCAGCTGTGATGGTCTCTGCGAGCCAGATGATAATCGTGTAGCAGGAACTTTTTTTTTTCTTACTGTTTAAATGCTTAAATACCAGAATTTATTGTGTTTTAAATAGGATAAAGGATGATAAAGGATGAAGAGTGATATTCAGCTGATGGAGTACAAATGAGTCCTCCTGAGGATCGCACAAACGTTATGAGACGATGAAGATGAATTAACAAGTTAATGAAACAATGAATATGGTACAATAGAAGTGTATTACATGCACCAAATATTATATTCCATGTTTTTTCTGTACATCAATACATTTTTATAAAATGTCTATAAAAATTATATATAACAAATATATATATATAATATTACATAATATAATATAATATAATAAATATTGTATATAATAAATCCATAATAACTTTTTTT
>JAOTRS010000040.1:19685886-19699118 GCA_028565755.1 Dinotopterus cunningtoni
GGGGTGGTTCTGATATTAATGCAGGGGCAAATGTATCCATACAATGTCAAAAACCATGACCATGACTGCCTACAGCTGGTAGCTCCATTGTGCCAACATCAAAAGTGACTTACATATAGTACACTGAGAAAGTCCAAGAAGTGAGAAAGAGAATGAGATACACAAGCCAGGAATGTCTCTCAGAGCCATTTCTAAATAACTTCATATTTCACGATCAGTTCAAAATCTGTATACAAGTACACATTATTTCATATTGCCAATGACTAAAAGGCTGCCTTCCAAAAATTGGCCATTGCTCCACAATCAGCACCTTGACTTAAGTGTGCAGCTGACCACATGTACAAATAAAAAGCCATCTGGAGGAAAGTTTTAACCAGAGGTATATTTGGAAGCATAAAGGGGAGGCATTCATCCTCAAGAACACTGTACCAGCTGTTAAGCATGGTCGAGGTAGCACCATGCTTTCTGGTTGTTTTGCTTTTCTTCAGAATTCCTCAGCATACCCTCAAATCATCAGCTAGATCAGGGGTTCTCAAACTTAATATTGAAAGTTTGGGATCTGATTTCTATTCAAGGTCAAAGCTCTGGAACGATTGGTGATAAGCAAATTACTTTAGTTAAAATAAATATAACTTAGAAGCAAAGTACATTTGCATTTAATGAAGTCCGAGACAAAATATAATCCGACCTGATGGGAAAATTAACTTTAAAGCAACTTACATAAAATCAATTTATCCTGTATACCGCTTTATCCTGTAGAGGAGACTTAGTGCACAAGGCAGGGTACTGTACATCCTGGACAGGGTGTCAATCACCCGAGGCAGGAATGTGCACACACACACACACAAAGAAAAACCTCTCACGGGAAGAACGTGCAAACTCCATCCATAGGTGGGAATTAAACCCTCGACCCTGGAGGTGCGAAGCCACAGTGCTAACCACTATGCCAAGTTAGTGCAAAAGTAATGGCACTGTTTGCATGCAAATTGCTGTTTGAGAACCTAAACAGCCCCAACTTTCATGATTGAAAAGTTCAGCACAGGTGTTTTAAAAAGAAAAAGAAACCACAAGAGAGAGAAAATCTTCATTCACTGATTTTCATGCCTACATAATCTAAATAAGCAAAGGGAATGTTTTTAATGATTTTGAAGAAAAAGTTGCATGATGCCCTATAAGTGGCTTTTTAAATGCCACGTCTAAAAACGCGTGGCGCTCACGTGGCGTCTGCCGTTGTGCTTTTCATCATACTTCAAGCACGAGGAGAATTTCACCTGCTGGTCCGAGCGAACAGAAAGACTGAAGCTGATGGGGTTGTTCTTGGCACGTGAGCTGCAGAGCACCTGCGACATTCTCACTCGCTGCTGCGTGGACGCGCACGGAAAAACGCACGAGCGTCCGTCTATTGTGAGCGCGCTTCTTCATTTAAAATAACAACACTGAGCACGCAAAGAGATGCGGCGCGTGCACAGCCCCTAAAGACAACCAACATACACAGCATCCTAGTGTGAGACATGTCACATTCTGCAGTCAATCAACTTTCTGAAACTTCGCTAGACAGAGACACTGAGCATTCCTTTACATATTTGCATCGTGACATCCTCACCCGCGCAGGTGACGTAATGTACACTGACAGATGACGCGCCGTCTTGCTGATCCGTTAACGTTGCCATGACAACTATTCGGAAACGGTTACGTCAAACAGGGAAATTGTTGAACCTTAACCTTGTGCCAGGAACGAGTAACGATCTCAAAGTGGATTACAAAGTGATTGATGAGTGTAACACATGTTCACTTCGAGGTAATAAACAGCCACTTTATTACGTTGTATAGCTGGAAGTGTGGACAGGGTCCTGGATTAACTTGCCATGGGGTCCTGGAGTTTGTATATACAGTATGTTATAGAGTTTGTATATATATCCAAACTGGATATCCAAAATATATCCTGTTAATTATTGAATTCAGGTGCTTCAATCAGGCCTCTTATCTCTTATCCTCAGTAAAGGGAAATCTTAATATTTCAGCATACCAAGGCATCTTGGACAATGCTACGCTTTTAATTTTGTAGCAACACTTTAAGGAAAGCAAGCACTATAAAGACAATGTTTGATGAGTTTGGTGTGGAAGAACTTGCCTGTCCCGCACAGAGCCCTGACCTCAACCCCACCTTTGGGATGAACTGGAAGGGAGATTGCGAGCCAGGCCTCTCGTCCAACATCAGTGCCTGACCTCATAAATGCTCTACAGGATAAATGCGCATGAATTCCCACAGAAACACTTCGAAATCTTGTAGACAGCCTTCCAAGAGGAGTGGAAATTGTTATAGTTGCACAAGGTGGACCGACTCCATATTTAAGTAAATAAATGGTTAGCACTGTCGCCTTGCACCTCCAGGGTCCGGGTTCGATTCCCGGCCAGGCTTAATTCCCGGGAATGCATGGAGTTTGCATGTCCTCCCCGTGCTTGGTGGGTTTCCACTGGGTACTCCGGTTTCCTCCCACAGTCCAAAGACCTGCAGATTAGGCTAATTGGCGTTGCCCGTAGTTTGTATGTGTATGTGCCCTGTCATGGATTGGCACCCTGACCAGCGTGCACACCACCTCGTGCCCTAAGCCTCCTGGGATAGGCTCCAGGCCACCACAACCCTAAATACAGGATAAAACGGTATAGACATGAGTGAGTATTTGGATACAATGTCATTACAGGTTTGGCCAAATACTTTTGACCATATTTTGTGTTTGTGTGTGTGTGTGTGTGTGTGTGTGTGTGTGTATAAAACAGTATATTGACCCTGAATTGATAAATTTGAATCTAGCAGTGCTGATTTCCAAATAGTATGCACCAAATTATGGGGGTATTTCTATAAAATATGTATTTGGTATAATAATTCTGTGCCAGAAATTGGCCAGTTCAGTTACATCATTGGATGCTCAGTTGCCATAAAAGTTATGTTCGTAATGAGTGTTTTTAAATATATAAATATAATAAGTAATATGACCTGAGTATTATATGACACATAAGGACATATGGTTATATGTAAGGAATAAGACATGATGAATAACATTATATAACATAATTATTAATTATAGCCGATTATGATTGCACAATCATGGCTGGGCAAGACTCATTTGTGCCCGTGGGGACCAAAGGCTAGCCCGTTTGGCACAATTTTAATTTCTAAATAATAACTTCTAATGCAGTATTCTTCTAAACCTGCCAAAAAAGTTAATGCTGGCCAGAGTAGAAAGGCACCCGAACACCCAGTGCACCACAGCCTTCTTTGCACAGGTCCCATCTGGCAAAAGCACTAGACTGGCCGACCCAGCCTCCAATTTCCACAGATCCCAATCTGATTTAGCACCCATAGGATGCGCCGGACAAGAAAGTCAGATTCATGGATGCCCCACCCTTCAACCATCTGTCCTGGTGCCAGAGCTGCCCAAGGGGAACCTTGACAAGATTAGGCATAATGTTTTGGTTAATCCGTGTATATGCAGTATATTTATCGTACTATTCCATAGTAATTTGCCGAAAAGGCCATTTTAATTAATTAAAGAATAACCCATGGTTAGTAGTTGTACAGTTAAAGTTTATAGGCACGTTTTATGTTTTGAAACACCTGCAAAAACAAATACTTTTTTTTTATTACTCACATTATAGCAGCTATAAACACTCATCCCCTTATCGGCTTCACTTGTTTTTTTTTAATAAGGCAAAAAAAAGAAGCTTGTAATATTATCATAAAGGAAAAGCGTGCAAGTCATCTGTCCTTAAGATCTGACTGCAAAAAAGTGATTACATGTACAAGCACGCACACACACACACAATCCGGCCACCGTGCCATCTATTCATCCTGTGTTTTTTTGTTAATTAAAAGCATTCTTCTAAACTCCATTAATTATTTGATTTAGTGCAGGTGCCATATGGACCATAATTCCATAATGAAAACATCCATGTAGTCAGCAAAAAAAGGAAATATCCCAATATTCTGATAAAACATCCTGGTAACTCCAGTGGGGTGCAGGAGTACACTACCTACAGTACTAGCCCCTGCATGTCCTATTTTCACTAATCACTCACATCGGTTGTCTACAGTAGTTCTAGTTCTTGTTGTCTTGTTTTCATGTCTTTACTTGAATTGATGTTTGTTGTCATGTATGCCAAGCATCACTTATAGTCTGGACGTTCTGTAACAGTTCATGTTTATGGCTCTTGTTTTAAGGCTTTTGGTCGATTGTTTGCACTTTAATTAACAGATTTTCTGCACTCGCATCCACCTTTGCCTTCGTTATGAATAAAAAGCAAACAGCTCACACCCCAGTACATATCTTACAAAAGGAATCCTGTAAACCGTTGGCAGAACAGCTACAAATGGCTGAAGAATATCTTAAAATATTTATAAAAAGTAATAAAAATTTAGACTGCTCATTATGTTTAATGTCAGACTTGAGAATGTGTGCATGAAGTGTGATGAGTGTGTTGTATTTATAGACTGTATTAAGTGTAGCTCTTTCTACTGCTATTGCTTTCCATCTACAGATAAAGCGATGGTTAATGATTAACGGCACCAATGGCAAGTGTGTGCTTTGTGTGTGTGTGTGTGTGTGTGTGTATGTTTGAAATGTTCAGTTAAGTATATGGTTTAGAGTTTTATTGAAACGGTGAGTAAATTCTCCTGAAGCTCAAGTCATGTAGTAAAGGTGCATAAAGGTTCAGTAGGTGTGTGTTAAAGGGAAACGTGTGTGTGCGGTTGGTCACTTTGCTGTGTTTGAAGACGAGACATGGATTTTCTTTATACGCAGGTCAGTAATCTGTAAAACTCTGATGTCGGATATTGGCAACATGATAAAGTAGCTTGTGTTAAGTTGCTAGGTGAAGAGTTCAGTATTAATGTTTGAAAGCAGTATTACTATTTCACCCAACTGTAAGATTATACCTTAAAACACACCTGATAATCAGTTAATACACTGAAATGTCCATATCTTAAACCGAAAAAACGTGCAGGTCCTTATCCAATGTGCAAATAGAAAGTTGTGTGTGTGTGTGTGTGTGTGTGTGTGTGTGTTTGTTTTTAGTGTTCATATACTGTAGCATGTTCTGATTGGTCAGGCAGACCAGCGCCTAAAATGCAGTGTGTTCTGGTAAATAATGCTTAAAAAATTCCAATAGGTTTAAATCCCATAAGATTACATTAGATCTTGTTAGAGCTTTTGAATAATGGGATATTTAGAGGTTAGGATTTGATGGATAAGTTAGTTGGTAAAGGATTTTGAAGAAAATAGTGATTACAAGCTAATAAAGAAAGGGCTTAAGGAGGATAAAGAAAAGTGAGGGCCAATGATCTGGATGGGGGTCAGGGGTGATAAAGAAGAGATAGGTTAAGGAAAGATGAGGATAGGGTTTAAAGAAGAAGAAGAAGAGAGACAGGTTAATGGCTAATGATGGGGAGTGGGGTTTAGGGATGATAAGGATGAGATAAGTTAAGGGCTAATTACGAAGAGTTGGATTAAGGAATAATGAAAAGAGGGGTTGGGGAAATGAAGAATAGAGGGGTTTAGGGTTTATGCAAAAGAGGACTTAATGGAAGATAAAGAAGAGAAGGGTTGCAAAAAGATGAAGAATAGATTGGTTAGGGGTTGATGCAGAAAAGAGGGTTAAAGGGATGATTAAAAAGTGAAGGTTTAGGGATGAAAGAAAATGTAGCACGTAAGAGCTAATGTAATAATTGGTCATTAAGAAATAATGGAAAATTTACGTGGTCAGGGAAATGTAATGGACTTTATGCTGATGGTACAGTTATAGTGTTAATAGAACCAATTTGTTTTACAGGCTGTGGGGACAGTTACTGTAGGTTAAGGGCATAAGGAGCAGCTATGGAACCAAGGAGTCATGCGCAGAAGGAATAGTTTTAGTGAGTTTAGGGAGCCATTAGGGTTCATGGGCTAATGGGATGTATTGGGGTTATAGGATGAAATGACAGTTAGGGGTAAGGGTTAACAGATCAGTTGGGAGTTAAGGGGTCATGGAGCACTTAGGGTTTAAAGGTTGATGAGGTAGTTTAGGGTCAGCTGTTAGTGAAGAATTTAGGGGTAAAATGTATGAAAACATATGATGTCAAGGCAATTAGAGAGTTATGGAAAGTGCTGGGGAATATTGTCTGAAGCAGCAGTTAAGGTAGAAAGGTTGAAGGAGCAATTAAGGGTTACAGACTAATGGAGCATTTAGGGGTACAGACTGGTGGAGCATTTATGGGTATCAGGCTGGTAGAGCATCTAGGGGTTAAAGACTGGTGGAGCAATTGCGGGTTAAGAGCTCCAACAGTCTGATATGGATTAATGACTAAATGTGTATTTTATGATTATTAAACCAGTAGGGACTATAGGCCTAAGGGGTCATTAGGGTTTAAAGGTTGATGAGCAAGTTTTAGGTAAGGGTTCATGGAGCACTTAGGGCTTGATGGAGAAAAGGTCGATGGAGCAGTTGGGGTCAATAGTTGATGAAGTTGTTATGGGTTAAAGTGTATAAGAAGATTTATAGGCAAAATCAGTGATTAAGGGTTGGGGTATAAAGCTGAAGGCTGAAGCAGCAGTTAGGGTTTAAAAGTTGATGAAGCAGTAAGGGGGAAAGGGTTCATCGAGCAGTTAAAGTGTTAAAAGGCTCATGGATCAATTTGGGGTAAGGGATAATGGAGCAGTAAAGGGTAATGGCTGATGGAGAAAAGATAGTTTAAGGGAGTCGGGGATCTAGTAGTTAGGCGTTACAGTAAGTAGTAGGCGAGTAGTTGGACACCAAGAGCTGATGAAGACTTTAGGGGTTACAGGATTAGAAGCTGAATGGCAGTCAGGGATTAAGGGCAAAAAAATGAAGCAAATAGAGGTTAAATACTGATGAAGAAAGGAAACAGATGTATTTTTCATGAGACAAAATACAAAACTGCTGTGCATGCACCTTAATCCACCCATCCATCCATCCATCCATGCATGAATCTATTCATTCATTTATTCATTAATTCTTTGTTTTGTTTCCATGCATTCGGTTTGCTTCACTAAATGCACCATGCAGAGCCCTAAAGTAATATGCGTTGGCACTCAGTGTTAAATTCAAACACTTTTCCAGACACATTTTATATCAGCTATAATTCAGTGCCAAACAAAAAACAAATCCTTCCAGAAATGGAGATGTAGTCCATATTCATGACTCCTCCATCAACTCCATCAATTGCTCGCGTAGGTTCGTAAAGGACAGTCTTTCAGCTGAGTATTTGAGATTGAAATCATTCAATTGAAATCATGCCATTTTATCAAAATGACTTTCAGCTGTTACGTAAGGTCAACACACATGCAAACATATTTATAAGGTGAACAAAAGGGTCAATATTTAACTGCAAATAAATGTTTAAGAGAATAGTTTAAGAGAGAGAGAGAGAGAGAGAACAAACTCAGATACACTTAAATGCTGCTTACATCGTCAAGAACAATGTAATCTTTTCACACACACACACACACACACACACACACACACACACACACACACACACACACACACACACTGCACCGATGTTAACATATTTCATCATATCTTTAAACTAAAAAAATAATTCATGTTACTGGAATTAAAAGTTTTCAAATTATTAATATTACTGTAGCAACAAGCCCAATAACCTGCAGCAGTTTCTTCATTCTCTTCAGAGTAATTGCATTCTTTCAAATCCACTGTCTGCTTGTAAACCTTTTTTCCCTTTTTTTTTTATGTTAACCGTTTTATAAATGCTTGAATGAAACCTGATTCAGAAACTGTGAGAACTGTCCACCGCATATCCCACACTCACACGCTGTGACAGAATGGTGGGTTTTAGGTATTTAGAAATAAGATGAAACAGAACCTATAGGTCTAGACACATGTTGCAAAGACCACGGAGGTTAAAAAAAAAAGAAAGAAAGAAAGAAAATGAACTGTGTGTTCACTTGCTAGGCTGCTCAGAGACAAAGAGGCTTCACTCAGAAAAGGAATGCGTAGCTTAGATAATTATGTGGGAGGGACGGTGAGAGTGAAGCTTATATAAGCTTTAGGTTCATACTTTGTACATGTATGTACCTGCACATGACTGCCCACATAAATATTAACTTTATTAGAACGTTAGCACATTAGCGATGCACCAATTCTATTTCCCACACTTTACAGTACACATTCAGTGTCAGAGCAGATAGCCAGCGACACCAGCGATAGTAGTCAGGAAATAACTGTGCAACCAAGCGTATAATTACTTTTGGCCTCCTAAATGTGTGTGGTTAGTGTGCTCCTGTATAGTTTATCCAATGTATATTTAAGTTCCTGAAAGAACAATAAACTGACAATCACTTAACAGTCAACAAAAATGTCATTTGTAGCCGCAAAACTGTCTTTGTAATGAGATGTAGCTGTTAAAATATCTGATCAGATCCTTAGTGTGGACTGTCTGTTCTAAGAAACAGAATTGCATCAACTTTTGGTGGCTTGTACACCACCCAGGGTTACAAGAGAGGGCAAACCTTAGCTGAGTAATCGTAAAGTTTAACAGAATTAAAGGTCAAAGAGTAAATAAGGGCCAATCGAGAGGGCGATAACTTATTCAGCATTCGTGGAAAGATATTAGTGCATGCATTTATTTAGTAATGGACATCAACTTCTCAAATAGAAAGATTTCCTTAAACAGAAAATTGTTAAAACGATGTACAGTACAGTAATGAAGTAACTCCAGTACATCTGGCAACCCTTATAATGATGGGCAAAAAATATCTAAAATGAACACCACAAGGGGATGAAGTCATATTTTTTGAAATATATAAAATGGATAATGTCTGAAGGGGGGTTGAGTTTAATCAAGGTGAGATGAAGTGTTTAAAGAAAATTAAGTTGAAAAAAGGTTGGTTTAATGATTTTATTTTTTGAAAGGGTGCCAATAATTCTGGAATCATACCTAGTAAGTTTCCATATAGGGTTTAATCTCCAGTCTTCAGTGTCAGTTTTTTTTTTTTTTTAACTTTAAGAGAGAAAGAGAGAAAAATGATGAGAGAAAAATATTTATTGCTGCTGTAACATAAGTGATGACATAAGTTATAACTAGGAATTTGCTTTGGGGACGAGCCTATGAAAACACCGGAAGAAAGTGTTGTTTCAGGAAAATAATCAGCTCTGAAAGGATCACAGTAACTCCGGTTTGTGTTCCGTTACCACACACAACTTTATTAAAGCTTATTTTCTTGCAACAATGTTTAATATTTAGATTAAACATTGTTATGTTTTATAGGGTGCGCTAATAAAATATGTAATCGCCCCAAAAAATATGCTTGACGAGAAGTCTTCTCTTCAAGACCCAACAGAAATGTGAATCTGGACTGATGTGCACAGGTGTTCCGAACTCTCTATACTGACTGACACCGCCTGAAAGTCCTGCCCATGACCACCATGCGGGTCCTCTCGCTTTCAGTCACGGTTAACGGGGAGACATTAGAGAAGTATATAGCTAATATCAGCTAACCGTATGTATAAGGGATGCCAGTTGTGAAAATATTAAACAGGATTTCAATGAAGTGTCAAATCTTACACATTACAAATAATGTGATGAAAATTATAGGGATTGCATATGTACTTTTGAGAGAAATAAAAAGAGATAAACAGAGAGAGACTGCAAGATAGAGAGAGAGAGAGAGAGAGAGACAGACTGCAAAATAGAAAAAGAGAAAGAATGAGTCTTTAATAGAGAGAGACTAAGATGGAAAGAAAAAAAAGAGAGGGACTGCAAGATAGAGAAAGAAAGACAGCAAGATAGAGAAAGAAAGACAGCAAGATAGAGAAAGAAAGACTGTAAGATATATAGATAGATGGTGAGACAGAGAGAGAGAGTCCCTGCAGATGTGTTGCCCATGTGGACATTAGACATCAATTTGCAATAATGATCAAAAAGGTATTGCTATATTACTGCAAATTGCCCTTACTCTTTACGTCTGTGGATTTGCCCAAAATTCCACCCTCCAGCTGAGTGGTTGCGATCGCAGCTGCAGGCCAACAGTTCCTGCACAGCTGGTAATATTATTACACGGTCCTTTTCTATTAAAAGTATTAAAATTGAAATGGTGTAAATGCTCATTTTCCTGTCTTTATTACACTATCAGTTCTGCATGATTAAATTATTTATCACGGTATTTTAAAAGAGATGACGAGCGAGGGAAGAGAGGGAAAAATCAATAATCGCACAAGCCTGTTCATTGCTTAACAGATGCTTTTGGACATAAATAGCAAAATAAAATAAAAAAAGAATCCATTTTCCTCTGGTGGAGAAATCCTTACTCAAGTAAATACCACCTGCATAAATAGTAAGCCTTTAAAAGTTAAAGCACTGCGCTGCTATGACACTCCTGTATTAGACTTTGGTATCCTCAAGAGGGAAGTGTACTGATGCACGAGGAGATTTTATAATGAATATGCAAACTTCTATATAGTAGTATGCAGCAGACATGCTGAGGAAGAACGTGCTGCCAGAGAGATTCCCGTGTGAGACTGGTGCTGCGTTAACAGGAGGTGTGTGTGTGTAGTCATGCCCTCCGGCTGCAGCTCCAGATGCCTGACATGTTTCTTTGATCCAGTCTCAAGTTGCTGTGCTGGGTCCTACTTCTAGGAAATAATCGACATGCTGAGAAGACAAATGTGGGCTAGGATGCCGCTACTGAGAGGAATGCCTGCTGTTTATTATGGTGCAGAAAGACCCAGATCCTGAAGTTATATGGAATATAGAACCTACATTTGCACAGGTTTAAAAGACAAAGACTAGACAAGAAAAAAAATGGTGCTCATCATAACAGACAGCGAGTATCGGGTTTTCCTGAGTCAGACAGGTCAGGCCAAGTAAACAATAAGGGAATGATGGGGAAGAGTTCAAACTCGAGCCATTACACACAGCTGACCTCATGGCTCATGTTCAAAGATCTTTCAATGGAAAAGATTTCTCTCTGCAGCTGAGGTTATTAAAATAGGAAATTTGGTATAAAACCTGAGCCAAGAAAGCAAAATATCCGTCAAGGACTTTTGGTAATGCTAGAATGAACTAGCTTCTGTGGGCTGCTTTGTCACAAATCGTTGAAATACAACACCGGTCATGTGGGAGGTAAAGGCTTGGAAATCAAGTTTTTTTTTTCTACCTTTTAAACATCTAATGTGGAAAGAACTCCTTATTGGAAGTCGAGAAACTCCCTCCTTCAGGCTCATATTATGAAAACGAATTTGTTGCTCACCAGATTTATTACACTTTACTCAATACCACTGTACATTATATCCAGTGGAAAAAAAAAAGTGCCATATTTAAAAAAGTTCCTTTTTTCTTTTGTTGTTGTTCTGAAATTTTCTGGAATAAAGGTCACTTTCTCACCCGGCGCTCTGCAACTTACTCTCTGTTTCGACGAGCAACGGATACTGGAGCAAATCCAACAGCCTTATAAGGTCGTCCCTTCCTCCACAAGTGTTGTATTAATGCCAGGCGCATTTCAAACACTGAACTGGTGCCAAGGGAAAGCAGGAAATCTGTCGTATATCTTGGAGATAAGGAACGGTCGGCATCTTGGGTACACACACTACAAAGCGCTCCTGTCACGGCTGTTTCCTGTGTACGCTCTCTAATAGCCTTATCTCCCATTGTCAACTTTATATATTATCGGCAAAGCATGTCCAAGCTATCTGTATTTCTGTCCATGTCACACATTCTAGTGAATCAGCTACCTGACTTAGTAAATCACATGGAAGCAGATCTACACTAAGTCATATTCTAATAGGAAGGTCATCATGAACGTCATGGAACTTAGTAGTAGTGGTATTAATAGATTCTCCTTAGACAACTTTACATACACAAACACAGAATGGAAAAAGGTCCATGTTTGCATTTTGCACACAATTTAAATCATTTAAATTAACATTTAATTAAAAGCTCTAACTAAACACGTGAAGTTTCCCGTGATCCTAACTGCTTTTTCTTTAAGATCTCATCATCCAGCTTGATGCTTGACGTCTCTTTAAAGTTCTTCTCACCTGAATGGTCACTGTACAGCCTTGAGCTTACCATGAGGTCACTATGGATGGTCCCTTATAAAACCCTAAAGATGGCTATTCATGGTCTTCCTTGGATAGCTTAAGGACTGCTGCAAAAAGTTTTACACCCAGGAATCCATCAATGACCAGTTCAGAAATGACTCACGCTTATATTCATAGGTTGCTCAGACATTCCTTTATAAACAACTGCACTTTCTGACTATCTGCACAATACCGTTATAGAATGGAAATGCTTTATAATCACACTGTCTGGTGTGCATCCACACATGAGTTTGGTTCCTCTCAAGCGTTCTTCCCTCATGTGGTCTCAGGGAGCTTTTCCTTTGTTGCTGTAACCTTTGGCTTGCTCTTAAGGGATTAACATATATGTTATATATATTTCCGTTAAGTTACTAGGATAAAAATTAAAGCAATAAACACAAACTAAAGATTATTTAAAATCTTTAAAGAAAATTTATAACCTTAGACAAAATTTACGTTTCATCGACATGAGCAAATCAAACAATCTGCTTTTACATTTTGGGTACCGTCAACCCGAACTGCAGAGATGGATATAGACAGATGAAACAGATTTACCTCATGGCAAGACAAGGAGTCCATTGAGACAAAGACAAAGTTGAGCCTTTGTGAAATCTATTTGGCTTTCTAACCCCAACCCTGACAATTGTGCACCACATGGGCAGGCCCACCAGGAAGCCCGTCCTCCAGCCACACGACTGATAATTGCTTGCACATTCTGTTCTCAAAGCCACATTCATCTCTGTCCTTACTACAGTGCGTAGATATTTCAGACATCCATCAATGTGTGAGAGTGTGTACACTTTAAAGCTTAAAAAGTTTCATATGTAATCCATAGGAAGGCCAACATTTTGAACAAGAGTTTGTGGACCAGAGCGCTTTTGATTTCACCCTTAAATATCTGAATAAATCTTAAATCATTGTAATGGCTTGTGAATTTGTGCTTCAACAAACACACATTTGTTTTGTCGCGCTAAACTTGTGAGGACCTTAAGTTCATCATTACTGTAGCAACCTCTTCTGTTGCTTTCACCATGTCCACTTTTCATTGACAAAAAAGGCACTTTTAGTCTTTAAAACCAATGTGAAAACTCTAAGATATTTCTATCTCGGTGGGGACATTTGCCATCAGGACAAAAAAA
>JAOTRS010000040.1:19705616-19722058 GCA_028565755.1 Dinotopterus cunningtoni
CCCTCCCCCAATTGTCATTCGGTGAAACCTTATTAAGTAGAATATCATTAATCATTTTCCTAGCAAACTACTAAATATAAATGAAACATTTATTACTGTGTATTTTTAAGTACTGAATATCATGTAATTGAATGTATTTGCAGTAGTAGTATTTCTTTTTCAATAAATGTGGCGCTAAAGGTACACATTTGGTGGATAAAATCACGAACATTGTTGTTCTTCAGAACGAGAGCTTTAAAGCCTGGTTTTCCACATATTATGGAAAAGGCGCAATTTAAAAAAAAAAAAAAAAATCCTGATTCTCATTTAAACCTGTGTATAAGATGCCCTTATCCCACTATATAGTCACAACTGTATACAGTTTCCCTCAGCTGGAATGTACTGTATAACCATTCAGAAAATGTATAACTAGATTGCCCTCGCTCCTCTGATGCCCATGCATTTACGAGCAAAGTTGCAATGCATGGTTAGCTTTAGTATTGTACTGGCAAATGATTACCTTTTAGTATAATCAAAATACAGTTGTTGTAATAGTAGCAAAGTGCACTGGTTAAATCCAACAATACAATAACGCATTAACCAATGTGAAGTCAAGGGGAGACAAACCATCATTACTGAAAATGGCTCTCTTTTGGATATGTTTAATGATGCGTAAAAAATAATGTTGCATCGGTGGTAAGAAATAATGAAAAACACAAGGCAAAATTACCTCCATAAATAACTTTCTATCACCTAGTCCCGCAAAAGTAAGTATCCTATCGATTTGTCACTATCCAGGATTTATTTTCCTTTTTTGAATGTAGTCAAGACAGAACGTAAAGGTCTACAGAGCGTTCCATTATTAAAGAGCAGGTTATAGAATCATTAGACAGGCCTAATGTGCTACTCATTACATATTAACACCACTCAATGCAGCTAGGGTAGAGACCGAGTTAAACTGTCTCACGGTGCCCATGGAGATCTTGTACTGTAAAACACACGGTCCAGACATTTACAGGTCAAGCAGGATACAGAAGGTGTGCATTGTCCTACTCTGAGAGGTTTCGATAAGAGAAAACCATCGATTAGTATGCAAAAGTCACACTTGCCCTGGGGTGTGCCCGTTGTCCCCAGAAAAAACAAAAAACAAAACAATAGAAGAACAAAGCCTAAGATGATATTTTGGAGGCTGTTTTACACTGGTTTTCATTGCCGGCGCTCTGTTATTTGTCACGGTTGAATGCGAGTCCCCTCCACATCCCGCTCTGTTTGGCACAAAGAGAAGGAATCCTGACGTCGCGCTAATTAAACGGGGAGCCTTGCAATATTTTTAGCCGGAGCAGCCTTGATACAACTGCACGCTTTTGTTCAGGGTGCACGAGCAGAGTTCGAAACCCTCGTTAGGTGCCCTCGCCGCGGCGCACTCACACAATGCCGTGCCTGTCTCTGGCCTCCTGAGCGGCGGCTTTGTGGGTGAGGCGCTGAGCAATAAACCCAGCAGCCCTAGGCACGCCGCCTAAGGCACTGATGCGGTTTTGGTCCTAGCCAAGAGTCTCCTAAAAATATCAGCAGTCTTTCCCACTGTCTTATTCTTTCTTCCTTTTCCTCATACCACTTCTTCCTTTGTATCTTCCTTCTCTTTTCATCCTCATCCTTCCCTTTTTCACTTACATAATATGGTGAAGCATGAATTGGTCATAAATGAAACAGACAGGAGGGGGAACGATTGTGTATGTGGGTACTTGCACAGATATAGACGCTGGAAAAAACATACTATCTTTGTAGCACTCATAGGCTTCAGAGAAGTGAAAAAGGCCCTGCATGCGCTGTGTCAGGAAAGCGTGACAAGGGAATAATCCAACATTTGGTAAGAGCCCACATGTGGTGGTCTGTGAACACTCCTCAAAAGTGAAGTAAATGCCAGTTTTTTTTCTCACTCTTTAAAAATCTACATCTGCATATCAAGATTTAGATTTACACTTTATTTATGATAGCGTTACTGGTAACCAGGGTATTCTGTAACCAGACAATATAAAACCAATAAAACATTTCTTGCTTATCCACATTTGATCCATAGACGTTCCAGAAAGCATTCGCATGACCTCGTAGAAAACTTTAAAACTTGGGTCTGAATTCTGGTTCATAAATCAGAATTCACTGATGTGCATGTCTGTTTGGGCCGTAAAAGTGCCGGACGCTGTAAAAACTCCCGTTGTGTCTGTATTTCCTTTGTTATTTTAGTGTCTGGAGGCTCTCTGCAATAGCTGCCTTACTGATCTAGAATGAGAGTCTAAGCCTGACTGCGAGCTCTGCAGGGAAACAATAAAATGTCTTTACACACAAATTAGCAAGGATGAGGAGCTTTGTTAATGATTTTCAAGTCACAAACCCTTACGTCAGTAACCATTTGTGACGAAGCTCAAGTCTTGTCAAAAGACAGAATGCTGGATATTTAAAATAAAAAGTGTTATTAGAAAGCTGTCCTTACTTCTGCCATTCATTAAACAGCACGGAACCAAAAACACACTCACTGACCAGACCTCTCGATGAACTCTACCACGAGTGAGAGGAAAAACTATCAATTAAATCATTATCAGAACTGTGATATGACTCCATTGCTTCCATCTGTCAAAAGTGCTCCTCCTCTGTGGCTTTAACTGGCTGAAACACGACCATCTGAAACCAATGAAGGCGGCCTGCAGCGCGCCGTACTATTAAGAGCCGACCACATCACTTGCAGTGTGCAGAACAATGGGTGAGAGGGTGGTCCAGATAAATACAGAGCACTGTTTCAGGTTAAGCTGGCCTGAAAAATGCAGAGGAGGGGTTGGCTGAACCGTTCCTCCGACTGTATGTTACCACTAACCCACTAGCACTGCTGAAAGATGAAAGGCTAGGGTAGTGACTATTTGAGAGTCAAAATGCACCCCTAAATTTGGAACTGTTTGGACAACTGTGCCAAGCCGGCATTAGCTAGCACTTTTGGTGCCCTTGCAGTTTTATTCTTTTCCAGGATTCTTGAGGTTTTCTTTCCAGTTTTAAAACCTTTTCCACATTTTAGCTGGAATCTTTGCTTGGAGTGCTGATCAGAAACCCAGCCAGGAACATGCAAGACCATTAAAATATATATTACAAATTCTATTCTATATGAATGATTCATTTAACAGAAGGAAAAAAAGCACTTTTTAATTAACTTAGCAAGATGTCATAATGAGGCAAGCAACATCTGTAAAAGTCTCAACCAAGTCTGAAGAAGACCTCTACACCACAAGGTTAAGCACTTTCACTTTCATGTGGGTCTCATTCCCTTAAAAGAGCATATGAATATTACAAACAATAACTGCATTATGTCTGAGATGACCTCTCTATAGGGGTGACGGGTCACTTTCATATGATGTGTTTCCTACTATCTACTACATATGGTACGTCCATTATGTCCTCCCACCATAGGTGTGATTGACACAGAAAATACAAGCGTGGGAAGGCAAAGAACATCTGAAGGAAATGGCTGATTAGCACTGTCCTTGTGACCTCTCTTTAGTCTAGCACTGATGGCAAGCATGCTCGCCCTGTCCAGATGGATCAGCATGAGGAACTTATCCTTCTCACCAGGATAGAGAGCTCCGGCAGCTCTGCATTGTACTCACAAAGTAAGAGAGGCACAGAATGATGGAACCTCACAAAGCCCATACACACATCCTTAACTCCTTGCAAGAGTCAGGAACGCTATCGAGGAAGTTTCTATAAGCGACATCTGGGGATAGCTTTTTGAGGCCTCCCAAAAACCCCTGGCAACAGTGATACCTAGATGTTGTCAAAAGCATTTAAGAAATCTGTGGGTGGAGACAGTAAGTGGCATCTCAGTAGCTGAGTCACTGCTGGGAAACCTTTGTACACACTGTTAAACTTTCATCAGTAAGGCCATTATAATCCATCTATAATCCTCGCCTCAGGTGTTTTCAGATGCCTAACCCTTTAGAGACTAGTCTCAGGGTACTCTGGGAACCGTGCCCAGACCTCCCAGCCGACAGGATAAGAAACAACCAGGGGTCTGTCTGTCACAGGGTTAACCCTGAACTCCCACAGCAGCAGCCTGCTGAGAGGGCTGCTGACCTTAGTGTAGCAGGAAAGCAATGATGATGGAAGTAACAGGAGCTTTCCAGCCACAACTCCCTTTTCTCAGCCCCAGATCTGTCCCGGATATGCAGGAAGCAAAAAAAACAAAAAAACAAAACTGTGGTTTTGAGAATTACATCAGAGGCGGAGCAGCACACAGTTGAAGGACGACCGTTACGCTGGGCCAGGAGCTGCGCATGCCGAAGCTACGACAAAGCCCGCGAGCTCTCAAACAGTCAGTCATTCAGGCTCCTGTATTACGCAATGCCGAACAAGGCACGCCCTTGGTAAACTCGCACTTGGTGGATTGTGAGGGGGAAAAAGCTGCCAAAAGGATTCCTATTCCCATGTGAACACACTGATAGTAACATTTCTTTGCTTTAGGACAAAGCGTTCTTCTCTGAAATGCTGAGTCATGTTGATACATGCAGAAATGTGGAAATGCTGAGGTGTCTATGGTGGAGGCGCATACCAAGAGGCAACATTCTTTCAACAAGGCTTTAACTGCTGTACCTGAGGAGTATTGCAACATAGAGAAATACACAATATAACGTAAAATTAAAATGCTCGTCGTAGGAATAATAGTGTGCAAAACAATGTTAGATCTCGATACAGAGCTGACTTTTGTTACAGACATGCATTGTAAGAAGTAATCTACTTATTGAAATATTACATGCTTGTTATACATGATGTGGGCTTGATATCAATAGCGGTAGACGGTTACTCAGCAGACAAGCAGATTCAACAACCAGAAAACAAAATGGTTTAATTTCATATTACATAACCATTTTCATTTCATATGCAGGCCATTTTAACTTAAAGCTCTTTACGGTAATACGACACACCTCGATACTACAAAACGAGCGATTCGTGCTGAGGCATGATATGGCTGACGATCGAATGAGATTTTTACTAGGTGGGTTCATTACTTTTCCTGCGGTTAAATATACTGTGTTAAAAAGTAGAGCAAGCAAGATGGGACAACCGAACACCCCTCGTACATCTCACAGCTGACTTTTTATTTCATTTTTTATTATTGGTCAAGGTTAAAACATGGTATATGCTATATTGAAAAAGTTTGTTAGCAAAGGATAATCCTTTTATATAATTATATATTTGTTCATTTTCAGTATTAGAGCACTTATCTGGCTGGCTCACGACACACTATTACATTAGCTACTTTCTAGCTTCGATGATCAGGTTTCCAGATGATCAACCATTAAAACGGGGGGCTTTTAGTTGTCTGGGGGGATAGCTTGAAGATATATAATTCGATCAAAATTGGATAAAAATTGAGTTTTATCTATTAACCTTTTAACAAGAGATCACTACTTGTGTATTAGCACTACATCCAGCTTTGTCACACCTGAATGGAGTCTTTTTTTTATTATTATTATTATTCCTCTCCCTTTCACAACACACTACATAAGACGGGTTGCTATTCTGCCTTTGCACAAGATGCATGTCTAATTGCCAGAGGCAATAACGGCCTAAAACAAAATAATTACTCAAGTGAAATTAATGCTTCACACTTCCTTGGGAAGACAGAAATTCTAAGCAGGCTCTTGTGAAAAGACTTGCCTTTCTGTTCGTAAGCCTCACAAATATTAAACGTTTTTTCTCCTGAACATGCCTGTTGACCTTCAACCTATATCCAATAACCATTAATCGTTCCCTCTAGGCACATTTCAAAGCAGAGCTAATAAGTACTGAAAGGAAAGGGAAAAAAAAAAAAAAAACACCACTGGTGTGTATGTAAGTATTGGTATCTAGAGCAAACAGAGACAGGATCTGAGGCTGGTTATTTAAACATTGTCACTTCTCATTCTGTTTGATATCAACCGCTGAGTCACAGGAAAGCACAAGGACATTTTCACAAATATCTGTTTTCTCTTCATGACCTGTGTGGAGTTTATCCTGGCCATATACCACTGCATCTATACTAGCAGCATGGTGGTATAGCACCTCCAGGATAGAGGGTTCAATTCACGTTTCGATTCTGTGTGCATGGAGTTTGCATTTTCTCCCTGTGCTTGGCGGGTTTCCTCCGGGTACTCCAGTTTCCTTCCACAGCTCAAAAACGTGCAGATTAGGCTAACTGGCGTTTCGCGTAGTGTGTGAATGAGTGTGTGTGTTTGAGTGCCCTGTGATGGATTGGCACCCTGTCCAAGGTGTATCCTGCCGAGTGCCCAGAGCCACCTGGGATAGGCTCGAGGTCTTCCACGACCCTGTCCAGGATAAGCAGTACAGTATGTCCCCAACATACGAACGAGCTTGTTCTTGTTCGTAAGTCCAACAAACATTGTCTAGGTACTAGGATACTAACACAATTAGCTGTACGCTGTATAAAACTAACAGGTTTCATGATCTTGTCAAAAGATCTTAAGATCTTAAATTTAAAGACACAACAATATTTCACATTAATACATTTAAAACTTTGACAAGTACCAAGGCTGCATACTTCAAGCAAGAAAATCGAGACGAAAGCACTGTGAAAAATTTGTCGTTGGAGAAAGGGGGGCGGTGATGAACTTATTATCAAAGTTTAAAAACATCTAAGCAAGTATCATACACTAGAGATTTAGATGTCAAGTGATTAATCTGCCATTTGTTATTGAACCTCTATTGCACTATATTAAAAATGTTTGCAAAATAAAACAACAGACTTGTGCTGGCTTCTGTTTATAAGAATGAGCAGCAGGTGAAGGAATTGGGAACTCTCAGATCTTCAGGTGGGACAGTTTATTACTCAGTCTTTCACCTGTTGGGCACTGAAGATTAACCAAAATGCAAATAAAAGTGGAAACCCCCTGTACGCTTCTGTACAGCGTGTACTGTTTAAATTCGCAGGTGCCAAGATTTTCAGATTAATTGTGCCTGAAAATTCAAGCCTGCTCCGTTTTATTATCTCACGGCAAACACTTTCACACTCCAGTCTCCCATGGCAACCGTGCCACACTTATCTGATTCGAGGCTGTCTTCTGAAAGCTTTTTTTTTTTTTTTTAAAGAAAGAAAAACTTTGAGGTAACAGGCAAACCGCATGCTTGTGTCGTGGGTTTTTTTTTTGTCAAATGCTGTATTGTTATTTATAATGTGTAGTCAGCAAATGTGCATGAATAAATTTACCCTCCATCTTCATCCCAGCAGCGGCACACCTGCTGATAACACATGTGTGTGAAAAGATCCAACACTGTTTCCTTTTCAGTCTTTCAATATGACCCACTTTCTAGGCGAAGTCAGACCGATCTTTATCACACCTGCTTCTGCTGAAGACTGGAAGCTTGAAATGATGGTCATGCTGGTGACTGGGGGAGCGTGTGACAGAGCTAGAGCGACACGGTTACATCGTACCGCACTCGACCACATGGTGTCCTTAGTAACCTTCAAGAAGGATCTTCGGGTGCACTTATCACGAGGACATATGCTTTCTAGAAAAGACAGGTGCATCTGCATATTGCTGTACAATATTCTTTTTATACGACAGTTAATTCCGGTCCACTGATTTAATTGCATCAAGAGTGCTCACATTTACTCTAGCCACACTGGGCCATTTCACAGTTTGCACTGTATGTCATATTTGCCATATGAAATTCCACTTCCAAGTGGAATTCCCAAATTCCTAGGACCTACAAGAATGTTCATGACATCATGAGCTGACATCATGTACTCGATATTAATGTCTTGTTAAAAAAACCACATAAAAGCGACATTGCTGACTACAGCTTTGTTCCTACTCTGAATCACGGCCGTTCAGAATGACTACATGTGCAATGAATATCATAACCTGACAATTAAATTTGCCGTCTATCAGTTTATACTGTATACACCTTTCTGTATTTTTATTTACTTATGCATAATCATACAATCAATAACAATAGAAGGCCGTCCATTTAATTCTAGTCTGCTAATATTTAGTGCAATTGCTTAAATTGCATTGCTAGAGATAACTGATGAATCATTACAAGGCAGAAATGAAAGATAAAAAGTAACACGAATGATTCGAGACAGACGGTCCGTCATCACAAAATCATTTCTAGACACAGTGCCCATTTAATTCATTACTGAATCGATTTAAAGTGGGCCATCATCATCTTTTTTTTTAAATATTGGGTACGAGGCAAGAGCTAGAGCATTAGATAACGGTTTAAGGTACACATTTTGCACACTTACGCATCCATGATTTTGAGTAAACACACACAGGCATTAAGCTCCAAAACCCAAGTCATGTGTGAACATTCTTAGATCTACAGACAGAGCTTGAACACTGTCAATGGTTTCTTATAGTAGCTGGCAAGGGCAGATGAACATGTCTGGCATGTCACTTCTAAAGCTCCTGTCGGCAGTTCCTGATCTCAGCCAGTGATTTCCAGCCTCTTCCTCTCAATTAACAAAGGATGCAGAGAAAACAAATGAAACATCACAGGCTCATTAGTGAAAAGCTGTACAAGTCTGAAGC
This sequence comes from Dinotopterus cunningtoni, assembly GCA_028565755.1. Classification (NCBI taxonomy): domain Eukaryota; kingdom Metazoa; phylum Chordata; class Actinopteri; order Siluriformes; family Clariidae; genus Dinotopterus; species Dinotopterus cunningtoni. The sequence continues at coordinate 19,714,169 of JAOTRS010000040.1, forward strand.
ATTCAGTCGTCAGTCGGACATCGTCATGGTGACCACACATGTGCGCACACACAGTCTATCCACAGAGCAGCTGGTGGACGGGAAACGGACTCTGTTAGAGTCAAGGGCCGTGCGCCTGCCACAGCAAGTGAATAGAAGGAAATTTGTCGCCAGTGGGAAACCAGAATCAATTGACTTTTATTTTACGCACAACAAACCCTTGTATCGGGGCGCTGGGTAGAGGACTTGTAGCAGCAAACTTTGGTGGTGTGTTTCCAGTGTTGGCAATGCAGCTGTCAGATGTTTAGTCTCTTCGCTCTGTTCGTTATGCTTTCATAGCTGAGCGGGTCAACATGGCCTTGTGTTAGAAAATTTCCTTAAGTCCATTACACGCAATCGCCAGGTACAGTAAGCGGCAGGCATCTGTGAACCAAAACAGTAATATTTCCTCGAGAGTTTTGCAATCGCAACTCCTTAGTAATAGCACTAGAAGTGAAAGGGAAAAAGGGAAAGTAAAGGAACAAAGAAGTTCATTGTCTCATTTTGACTACACTTGTATCGTCTGCAATATGGTCAAGACTGCAATGGTCAAAGCCTAAACATACTTTTTTAAAAAGTTTTTATTTATAATAATAATAATAATAATAATAATAATAATAATGATAATAAAATGTATTATTATTATTATTAGTATTATTATTATTAGTGGTAGTAGTAGTATCACTATTATTATGGGACAGTGGTACCCCAAAGGGTTAAAGCTTGGGGTTACTGATCAGAAGGTTGAGGGTTCAAGGCCAAGTTGCCACTGTTCAGCCCTTCAGAAAAACCTATAACCCCATCTGCTCCAGTGGCGTTGTGTCCTGGCTGACCCTGTGCTCTGACTTAAACGTCCTAAAAGTCATTTCACTGTGCTGTAAGGTACAGGTGACAAATAACTGGACAATAATAATAATAATAATAATAATTCACCAGATGGTGACTGAAATGTTCCATTTTATTTATTTTTCATCCAGACAGTAACCAGTGGTGTCTGCCCCCCACAAACAAATCGAAAAGGCCGGTAGCAAACTTTAATGGTATGAACCCTTTCTCCTTCTTTCCTATGTCTGCCTGCAAGGCACAAAAATACAGGAGTGCACGTACTGTACAGTAGCAGTGTAGAAGGGCCGCTTTCAAGAGCTCGCAAACATAAGACAGTTCTCATCAGCCAGATTCGACCAGTAATTACAGTAAGTCTTCATTACCAGCAAAGGACAGGTAACTAAGTTTCTTGGAAGCACTGCTTTAGTTTAAATCTCAGTGGCTACAAGTGAGCTCACTTGGTTGCGTAATTTTTAGCTCCTAAAAATTTGACATGGCTCCTAAATATTTTTTTTACTCTGAAGGTTTATGTTTTTCTGGAGCCCTGTAAGGCCTTATTTTGGTACAGTGTTGGTTAGATTTGCTAAAATGCTGAAACTGTATGTTTTAAAACGCTTACAATCTGCTTTATAGTTCGAAACTGGGTGTGGAAGCAGGCATTTAAAGTTCTCCTTTAAATAAGCATTTTCTCTTCCAAATGTTAATCCTCTAACCCACAGGGCTGCATGTGACAAATTCAAGCTGATCGAGGAGCAACTCAAAGAGCTGTCTCAGAGAAGGAGGCAATTGATGAGGATGCCCTTTAATCCTCCTGAGGGCCCCTTTCAGTGTGCTATGACAGCAGCAGCATTTTCAGGGCTTGTAAAACCTTAAAGCGTTCATCGCTGAGGTTTAAGCATTGACTGGATGGAACTTTCGCTGCACACTTCGTGTTCTGTGCCGAGCCTGTCTGGACGCCTCGATTGAATACATAAAATAAGGTGACGAGCTGCAGGCATGAACCCAATGACTCTTACATTGTCTGCCGCGTTTATGTCACAGTACAATCACTGGGAAGCACATACACACAGAGAACTGCCTGCCAAGTGATAAATCTCCAAGATTAGAGATTGGGTGACAGCCCAAAGTCTGGCCAATGCTGCCATTGAATAGAATGCAATAAATTACAATTATTATTATTAAACTGGCTAGCACATATCTAGATGGATTTTCACCATTCTTACAAGCAGAATGCTTCGCGCAATACTTCTACATTATGGAACACTAGTCTTCCACAGTTGCTTTGTGGAGATGCCTATAATGCTGAATCTTGTCTCTGGAGCAATACATCACTCAGAATAACAGCTCACTCTTATGATGATGAATATGGAGATGACATTTTTATTGAATGCCTGATCCTGCTCAGCAGGCAGGGGGAAAGAAGAGAACCGTATTAGCAGTTCCATAAAGAGACTGCTCTTTGACATAGTTAAGGGGCTCACAACGGCAGAAGCAGGATAGACGCCATTAGTCACTGTAAGCTGCTGCTAGAGGGGCGTCTGAGGGATGATAGATTGTTTGTATATCAAATATTAGATTATAAGACAGTCACACTGAAGTTACTAAGCAAAATGGACTATGTGGGACTTCCCCAAACTGTGGCCACAAATTTGGAAGCACCCAGTTGCCTAGATTTTCTTTTTATTGGGATTGAGAGGCACGGACATGTTCCCTGTGCAACATAGCTTGCCAGGGTTGGAATGGAAGAACTTGACCTCAACCAATGCTTATTATAACAGCAAAGGGGGACTAAATCAATCTGGATTGGAATGTCCAAAATGCACAAAATTCACCCTATGAGACCATATACTGCAAATGGGTTTCATTTATATAGTACCTGTCTCATAACCAAGGCTGTATTGCAAATGCACAGAACACCACAGAATTGGATCCACTGAACTAAAGAGCAAGAGAACATGGGTATACTGCAGCACAGAAGGCCAAGCAGTCTCGAAATCTCTAAGGATCATGGCACCAATCCAGCTGACACACTTGAGCCTTAGCCACTAGACACGCTTCATAAGTGGAAGATCACAGGCAGGTGAAATCTGTCACTCAAGCTTGTGCTTGGAGCTCGGACACAACCGACAACAAAGTTTGAGAAGTGAAGAGCAGAGAAAAGGTAAGAGAGAAGAAGAGGAAGACAGTTTTCTCAAAGTTTTACATGCCACACATCTACAGTGAAACTTGCTCCTACTGTACCTGCTCATTTCAGTATTCAAAAACAGTTTCCTTATTACAGTGGTTAAAAAAATGCTACAGATAAGATATTTATCTTCTACAGTATAATGGACAACTGGCAGAAGTCGGTCAAGGAAAACTAATCTCGTTAACACTTGTTACTGGGTTATTTGGGTGGTTCTGAAGTCTAAAGACATTCGTTGTGGGAGGTACTGCAAGAGTAAAGGGTATCTGAATAACAATTTCATGTGATCTGGTCTCTTTGTTATGTTTGCAGGGAAAGTTGCAGATAATCATTCAAGGTGGACTTCAAAAACTTCAATAGTGGGACTTGTCTCCGCTCCTGCTTGTGGTTTAAATGGACATGATATCAAGACACTGCCTTGGTTGGAGGCTTCTCCAGTATGGTTTAAGGAAATAAAAAAAATCACTGTTTGCACAACATACAGACAAGGCAATGGAAATTTTTTATTTTTTTTTCCACAGGATTGTTCTGTTTACTCTCAATGAAAACACAAGGAGCTTTAAGTCAGCTAAGGTGGTTTGGGTGCAATCCTTTTCAAGGATGCCAAATAGTTGGCTCCTGATAGAACTGTATCAGGGATATTGCACTACATGAAGATACAGTACCTAGAAATGTCCAAGAACCACTTCCAAGATTAGATCTAAAAGGTAGCCTGGCAATATCTGGGCATCCCCCAAAAGTATGCTGGAATCTGTGGCTGATAGTAAAGACTTAAAAATAAGGAAAAATCAGAAGTAAGATGAATAAATGAAAAGGTTTAGGCACAATGCTTACAGGTAAGTGATTGAATAAACCAGGTTCAGGAAAATAAAATATTCTAGTGATTAAAGGAACTGCTGCAAACCGAAGCAATTAATAAATATATTAAAGGGTCTGTTTCACCCAGCAACAATCCGTGAGGGTCTACAGAGCTATTAAATAAGAATGGACGCGAGAAGACAAAATCGTGTGAATATTTTAAGCTAAACCATCCTACATTTGGCTGAATATGATCTCCAGGGGAGCCTGATCCCATGGGAGCCAACCTTTCCATCTGTGCGAAACTGGGTAGTAGGACAGGCTTGGGCTTGCCCTTTCTCTTGTAACTGATGAGAGCAGCATTCTAACAGAGGGACATGATGTGAGATGTGGGAGATAATACTAATCCTGCTCTCATTCTACAGATAGAAAACCTTTAAATTGGCCTTCAAAACTTGCCCTCTTGCAGTCCCAAGTGTGGATGAAGCAAACATCTGACCCAATTTCATGTACAGTATGTTGTAGAGTTTTTATCGGACTGCAAAAAAATTCTCTTGAAGTTTAGTAAAGAAGTGAATGATGCATGCTTCACTTCAAAGTCACACTAACGTTCACGCCTGCATGTAATAACTCTTAGGACACAGCGTGCCAGTCCGGTTGGTCTATCAAGGATGCAAAAATTCAACCTTGGCTAAAACTTCCATGTTTCCAAGTTCTAACTCAAGGCCAGTCAAGGCCATCTCTCACTGACAAATACAAGGCATCTCAAGGTTATCACCATCAAAGGAGGCCTAGAGATCTTCTGAAATATTGTATCTAACGATGGAAACATGAATATTCTGCCTGAGTACCTGCCACCCACTGTGCCACAAGAAACCAGGCTCACATGTACAGTTTGCCATTGACAGAATGACAATAGCAGGAATTGTTTTAATTCTTACCCTTATATCACATGTGCTACACTTATGTTTATGAATGTGTAAAATATTTATTGTAATACTCAATTTAACACAATTTCTATAGGATGTTACAGAGCCATTTTCCATATCCTTGTTTCAGATTTCTCTTGACATGAAAGCACTCCTTCTCACTGGAAAATCTTTAAATTGGCTGTTCATAATTCATTGCATACTCGCTCTTGCTAGTATACCACTGATGTTTGCTTTCCACTGCAGGGTTATATAATGCATGTGCGGGCCCTGAATCTGGCCCAGTTCCATTGCAACACAGGCCTCTCTATACACTGCCTTTCTCTCTCCACAGCTGCCTCCCTCATTTGCCCCCCCTCCTAACAGCAGCTGACTCTCTGCATGCCCCCTCAGCGCTCCTAATGAGCGGCTTTTGGGCAAGATTTGCGGCTTTCACTCTCCTGCTCTCCCTGGCTTTCAGTGGCTTTCCTCACAAGCCATTTGTTTCTGTTTTCTTGGCGGCAGGAAAGTGCGAGTCCAGCTGACGCACACCTGCTTAGTGGCCATGAACAGGACAGCTTTAGAGTCAGAAACATGACTTTTTTTACCCACTCCACAGGCCGCCTTAGTCCAGGCCATAAGGAATAGAGATCTTTTCAATAGATGCATCAAAAACCACTAGCGGAAGTATGCATTTGAGCCTGAAAGCGCGGCAAAGAAATGACACATGTACAACAAAACTAGCCCATTCCCCAAATAGCATAGTTCAGTTCACTAATGATGTTAATCAGATGATTACAGAATATTAATTTGTTCACAAACCATTTCCAACACACAGTACTCTGCAGAAGTCTTGAGCCACCCCTCAGTTTTTGCTGCCTCCAAAAAGCAAGACTTTCCTTTTTCATCTAGTCTTGAGGAATAGTCCTCCAGTCTTCCTGAAAGACTTTTTTGTCTCTCATCTTTAGTCCAGTCCCCTGTACCTGAGCAGTTTCAGAGAAATGTTTATTTGTTAAGCCACACAGTGACCTATGAATCATTTAGGTAAGAAAAAAAGCAACAAACTTTAAGCATGAACCAGTGAGAAACATGTCCAGATGAATGACAGATGATCAGGCCAGTGTTTAGTATAATGGTGATGCTGGATGGTTGGAAGAGGGAAGTAGGGAAATGAGGTCGCTGCTGAGGTTGTAACAAAATATAAAAAGAAGAATAATAATAAGTTGTATCTTTAGACACTTTGCAGCCTGTCACAGTCAAACATTTGTTCCTATATATATTTAAAACTTAATACCAAAACATCTTAACCTCTTCTTCCAAACAGTTAAGTTAAACCATTGCTCATACAGAATTTCACACATTCCAAGTCATTTTCTTCTTTCATTACTTAACCAAACATAAATCAGAAACAAAATTGGTGTCTTACAAAAAATAAATAAAAATCTGATGCCTAAAACAGTAAGGGGGATATTTATAGACCCACAAAGTGTTCTGAATGTTTTATGCATTGCACTTGTCCTACTGGACATAACACAAGCTGAGCTGTTGTCCAAATGGGCTTTCATGGTCTGATTGATGAAGAGTAGCCATCACATGGGGCCAATTCACCCTGTCTCCTCTGCAGGACATCAACCACCAAAAGCGCAAACAATGTCTATGTAAAATCGTTCCTAGAAAAACTGCCAACACAGCAATAGACCCCATTTATTCAACACTAATAATGCTCATAAATCACTTTCCTAAATGAAAAGGGAGCTGTATAAGCACCATAAGACCAGTGTGAAACCAAATTTAACATTCAGATCTTAGAGAAAAAAAATAAAATAAATAAAATAAAAAAAATTGGTGCAATGACCTGGTATAATTTTACTTCAGTTATGGTACATTTATTTGGCTAATAAAATGCATGGTAACTTTATTTCCACCCTATATAGCCAATGCCAATGCAGCTATTTAAAGTATAGGACAAGCACTGGTGTGCAGATCGACCTGTCAACTCTGAGAAACAGCTGGATTTGATGGAGTAGAGACCCCCAGCTGGGTATGCAGAAGGGGACAAAGTGTAACAGGAGAGAGGGAGAGAATTGAGAGATTCAGCAGGAAACAGCTGAAGCAGAAGGCTGGGTGATCCATCACATTGACTAACTGGCCCAGGTGCTCTACATCCTGCAGAGATGTAGGCTTAAGAATGGGCTCCTATACTTTAAGGCAGAAAAGCCCCTGGGGCACGGTTGTCTTTCAGTTCCCACTTCACACATCCTTTGCTGGCTGTTTAAACATGGTGGACTATTAAGGAATCTGTGATGACAGCAAGGACAATGTTGACCTCTCATGTCCACTCTTGATTGCTTCATCCCATAGGTACACAAATGACACTAGAGCAGACAACCTTCAGAACACAAGAAGTCCTAAACACTTTTGGCTAATAAATCTTCATTATTGCTCCCTCTGGGATGCGAGAGACCTCCTTATTACTAGGCATTCTGTATCCCTGAACTCTCTACATATAATGAGAGAACGGTTGCTTATGCTAACATGCTTACACACAGAAACACACAAGCACACTGTCTAGACAGATCTATTGATTATGCCTTTTCTCATCATGTCACTGTCAGAAGTTGACCTTCCTTTCTGAAACCAGAGTTGACCCAGACAGACCTGGAAAATTCATGGAAAATGAAAATTATCAGAAGGTTTTCAAAAGTCACAGGATTTTTATATATATTTTTTAAAATTCAACATCTTGGGTTTTAATAACAACGATCGCTAGTGTGTTTGTACATAATGAGTCGTGTGTGCGTCCAACTTCATACAATCACCTTACAACTCTACCGGGCTACAAAACCTAAAGTTTTACTATAAACTGTTCAGTTATCTTTCTGGAGCTGGTCGATATGCTGTGGACTTGGGCGTCTGTGCGCACTGTGCGGCAGCGAGAATTTTTTTTTAGCGTGGACGCTAAAGAAGAACTACATGACCCTCCCTCAATCTGCAGTTAAACAGCTGCTTTTCCTGGTAGCAAGTTAATCTGCCGAACAGAGGTTTTGACTGTGTGACTTTTTCACACAGCACATGGGCAAGTGTCAATGAGCTAAACATGTAGCAATTTCACATAAAGCGAGCATAGGAAAAAAAAAACAGCTTTAATAAAAATTA
>JAOTRS010000040.1:19722158-19738898 GCA_028565755.1 Dinotopterus cunningtoni
GCTTTTTAAATAATTTACTTTGCACTTACAATTTAAAAATTAAATAATTTTAAATACAAAATTTACATTTTTAATTATAAAAATTTATTTTTTTAATAATTTTAAATATATTTGTAAAAGCACCATCAATGAAACGGTCATCAATATTCAAAGAATAACTGCAATTACAGCCATTTCGTCTGCAGAAAGTACGTTTGTAATGGTGTCATACACTAATGATTGGAAATCAATTGTTATTATTGAGTCTTAAAAATTTATTATGAATTTCTGGACAAGTCACGAAATTTGTTGACTCGTGTTTTTTAGTTTGGGGAGCAATTAGTAAGGGGTGTACTAATACCAGATTTGCCATAAGGGTTGCTTTGTTGCTTTATACAAGACAGATTTCCTAATTTCCTAACGCAACTAAATACAACTTTCCTAATTTACAGAATAATTATAATCTGAAGTACAGCGCACAACATTCTCTCACGGCTTCTCACACCCAATGTTGTGAAAGAAAGAATGAATAACTTGAAAAGATGAATATATGCAAATTAGGAAAAAACATTAAAGAGCACTGCAACCCAAAAGGATGTTTTAACTATAAACACACTTAAACAAAATTATAACTGCTGTGCTCTGTTAATACGCATGCTGTTCTTTGTTAACACAAAGAAAAATAGATAAACGTCAAAAAAAATGTACCACGCAACACAGAAGCAGCTGCATGCTTTGGCTCTGATCCATGAATACAGAAAAAGCTCAGAGCACCAACTATATACACACATTTTGTTTATCTGATATTCATGGGCTGATTGTGAAGATGTACGTTATTTTCATGAAAAATTCTTTCCATTTATATATTGTTGGGTTTACATTAATGTTTAATATAAACAAGAAAATGCAAGCGAAAGCAAACAAGCATTTAAACAATGTCAAGGGTTAAAATAGTGTTATGAATAGCAAATTTATGGACATCAAGTATATACTTATCAAGTATTTTAATTTCACTAAACCTTAAGATTATATAGCAAAAAGTCTGTGGACACCTGGCGATCACTGCTTTTCAAACATCTCATTCTAGAATTCGGCTTTGTGTGCTGTACCTCTACTCTTTTGGGAAGAGGTTTCACTAAATTCTGAAAATCTTTTTGCCCATTCAAGCATTAAAGCAGTTGGGTGAGGACATCTGGTGTGCAGTTGGCACTCTACTTACTTCCAAAGATGGTCAGTGGGGTTAAAGTCAGGGTCAATGACATTCTTTCCCTTCAACCTTGGCAGGATGTGTCTTCATGGACCTCGCTTTGTGCACAGGGGCACTGTCCTGCTGGAACAGGTTCGGGAATGTTACTTTTATTGAAGTAAATTTGTACTGTTAGAGCATACAAAATCATTGCAGGCAATTGTGCAGTCAGGAGTCCACAAATATTTGGCCATATAGTGTAATTGTAATACTCTTTAGCTTAAGCAAATTAGTTTGTGGTATAACCATAACACTGCTCCAGAAATGTGGAAAGCCGGCTGGCCCAAACAACAATAACTTTATTCATTCTTCAGAGGTGTTGCATCAAACATTACCTAATTTTATAACTGAATCAACTTTAAAGAGAGAGTATTTTTTACTCTACAATAGAAAACTATGGTAAATTTTAGACCATCTGCAGAAAGAGCAGGTAATAGCACAAATTAAGGTTTGACACACTCAAAGATCTCTTACAATCACCAGCCTGGTTCCTGATCTGGATTCCAAATCATACTGAGAATAATATTAATTTAAATGTGGTATCTTTAGATGGTGTTAAAGCATTTTGCACCATCAATTAGAATCCCAACGCATTATGTTACAAATTCAGTATAAACTGATATTACTTTAAGCAAAACAAAAATGTGTAGGCATTCATTACACTATTTTCTGCAGTCAAAAAAAACACAAAACCGAGCTAAAGAAGCTGTCCCTGAGCTTCTAGGAAATCGTTTTGTTAAATGCATTAGGTAGTCGGTAAGCATTCTGCATCATGTGTGGGGGTTTGTTGCTGATTCAGCAGGAGCCGTCTAGCCAACCGAAAGAGGCTGCGCAGAACCGAGTGTCAGCACATCAGCACATTCTGCTGTGGGAAAGGGGTGGTATTAGGATTGTGGACGGAACGCAAAACTAGTTGGCTTATCATAAACCATCATAAATGCCATGCTAAGTTTAGCCAATTCCATTATCCCATGGGCAGGGCCGAAGAAATGTTTAAAAACTTTCACATTACGCTTCAGTAACCTAATACAAAAGGTGGTAATATTAAGAAAGTAATAAAGTTAGATAAATTGTAAACATGTTTATGATCGTTTCAATGCTGGACCTCAACAAGCAATGCAAAACAGAGCTTGGCCTGATGGAGACATCCATCAACCAGTGACACACACAATGTTCAGCCAGTGACAGCTGTGTGTAGCCAAGACAAGAATAATGAAAGTGAAATTAGTGCAGCGTTGCAGCAGCTGAGTCAGCTTACTGCCCCTCAACATATGATCAATGTGAATGAGCATTTATTGCAGTCCTCAGACGACTCCCAGGAGGCTGTGCTCCTTTAGGGACGACGGCTACCACTGTAGAGAGTGATGTACCGATCCAGTGGGAATTATCACTGGGGGAAAAAAAAATAAAAAAGTGAAGACGAGTCAGAAGAAGGTGACGCTAAGTGAAAGAATGATGGAGTGGCTTGTGCTGTTCAACCTTGTGTAACCTTTGTTGTCAACAGTCACTATGAATCAATATCAGGAGTCTGGGTCAGTTCACCTGAGAACTCAGCCATTTCTGGAATAGTGTCTCCATTGTGTGTGTCCAATAGTGTATGCAAGGTTAATAACCTGCATATACACCATTCAGCAATAACATGATGACCACCCGTCTAATACTGAGTAGGTCTTCCTTCCACCACCAAAACACTGGAACCAACATTACCCTTCCCAAAATTTGAGTTATAGTAGCTCTTTTTTTGGGATATGACTACACGGGCCAGCCTTCGCTCCCAAAGTGCATGAGTGAGCCGTGACCCTGTCGCCAACTCACTGGTTTTCCTTCCTTGGACAACTATTGGGTTATCCTGACCAGTGGCAAGCGGAAACATTCCACTAGAGCTGCAGTTTTGGAGTTGCTCTTATCCAGATCCTTACTCTTGCTGATTTTTTCTGCTTCCAACACATCAACTTCAGGGATAAAAATATTCACCCACTTCCAGCTGCCATTGTAACAAGATATTGTAACGTTAGCTACTGTGACAATGGCCCAATTGTGATGGCTAGACGGCAAGCTCTTGCGTGATGTTCCATGGTCACGATCTGCAGTGGTCAGGACCTACCGAAATTTGTCCAAGCAAAGAAAACCAATGAATCAGCGGAAAGGTCATGGGTGGCCAAGGCTCACTGATGCACAGGGGGTGTAAAGGCTGGCCTGTGTAGTCCGACCCAATAGAAGAGCTACTGCAGCGGAAATTGCTAAAAAGTTTATTGCTGAAAACTACAACTTTTTTTTGCACTCTGACAGAATTTACGTATACAGATTCATTTTTAGTAAAGGTTACTACTAAGGCACAGCTCTATGCTTGAGCAGACTCCTATTGGTGAAGTTTACCCGTGCATCCATAGGAAAGATTGCATACAACTTTTCCCCCCCAGTACACTGGTGTACATTTAGTTCCATCTAAAGCTTAAATCTGAAAACAATTTCCTGACTTAAAAGGAATGAAATAAAAACAGTGCTTATATTTTACCATCTGGGATATATTCACTTTTTTTTTCAGTATCCCTTTTATATGCTTGCGAGTCTTTTACAAGGCTGCTGTACAAGAGGAGGAATAAGGGAGGGAAACCTGGGGTTGAAATGTCTTGTTTAATTACATAATGGCTTCTGAGGTCTACTGGAACCTCAGGAGCTCCAGTTCCATGCCAAGGTGCCGGGCCTCCACCTGCCAAACAAAGCAGGAACTTTCTGACTCAATAATGTCACAGTTTTTGTGGTGTGAAATGTATATACGCAATATAATATACTGAGTCTGCTAAAGACTATCCGGTGCTTTCTTAGCTAATACTTTCCCACTACATGGCGGCCATTAGCGTGCAAGCCATTAGAAAAAATGGCATTAAAAATTCACCAGTGACATCACTGTATCTGGAGAATTCCCAATAAAGGAGTTTGGGGATGAAAGCCCAGCTAAACGGAAGAGGAGAATATACTTTAATACAGAGGTCAAAGGTGTAATCATCTGATCTGATCAATAATTAACCAAGGTCACCTTTAATGGCATAGTCCTATGTATTATTCATACATGTTGCATCTACTATCAGGTTCAGGGGTAAGACCAGGGCGCTAAAGTGAAGGAGGGATGATGGGAAGACCAGAGACGGGATTTAACTATAGCCTGTCTGTGCTATTTGAACAGAGGATTTGATTTGTTGGCTATAAGTAAAGCACGGAAATACTAAACTTCTGTCACTTAAAGAGTTAACATGTAAATGGACTATGATTCCGTTTAGGTATAAAGATCGCTGGTAATAACGAGTTGAATTATCATTTAGTCATTCAGCGCTGATTACAGAGAACTCGGTTACATAAGAAAAGTACAATGCTGAGGACGACTGCCAGCAATCCAGCACAGAGGGAGTGTACAAGACAGAGTGAACTCAGAAGTTTATTCTTGAGCCGGAGCAGGCGCTCAGCTCCCACGTGGCAGGAGGGGGAATTCCTAGTTTCCACACACACGCGCGTGAGGTAAGTGATGCAACTGAGAGCAATCCAGAAGGATCAAGGCTGCCCATGCCGTCGCATATGGAGAAAAAGGACAAAGTCTTGGCTCTGTCAACACGCTGAACTCACTGACACCCTAACCCAAGCAAATCATATTTCTCTGTCTTCTCCTATGCAGTTTTACCTCATACCCATCGTTTGCAACACAGTGTTACCGCCACGTGACGAAACAATGCTACAGACCCCAAAGGAGAAGTAACGCATATACTTTACACTTATACTGCCACAAACTTTAACAACTATGTTAGGCAGCGATAAAACCATTTCTGTATCAGTGTGCCAGCTGCTTCTTTTTTTTCTTCTTCTTTTTTTTTTTTTTTTTTATACACGTGGTGTTTTCTAGGAACTGAATATCTGTTTCATATGCTAATGGCTCAAGAGCTTATCTGAAAGCTTCAAGTGAGCAGATGGGACAAGACACGCATTAATCTGTTCATGTACCACTCAAACACTTCAGTGACTGGTAGTTTTAAATGAAAAACCAATTACAGGAATACAATCAGTGAACTTTGTACAGAAGGGTCATAATAATAATAATAATAATAATAATAATAATAATAATAATAATAATTATACCCCTTTTTATAAGGCAGAAGTTACATCACAGTTTTTCAGATACATAAACATAAAACAATTCAGTTTTATGAAATACAGCCAGTCCTAAGCAGCTGCTATACTGAACATCTGCTTATGGTCGGCCTTGGCGACCATTTGTAAAACTGGGAACGGACTACTCTGACGTCTAGCCTTATCTTCTCGCTATCGCACAGCCACTACACTTTCACATGTAACGCATTCCGCCCGAGTCCAAATTTGGACAGTCCGCCAACTTCAAACGGACAAATATTTTTGAACCTGCGGCCAAATATTTGCCGACATTGAGGTGCCTGTGTCCTTTGTGGAGTGTTTGCTTGCCAGTTTTCCAGAACTGGCTTTTCTCAGAGCCCTGGGACACGTGCGCTTGGCCTAGGGCCTTTAGATAACGCCTGGAGAGAGTGACAGGGAGAGAGAAAAAGAAAGGGTGAGAGAGAAAGAACAAAAAAAATGGAAAATGAGTCCAAAGGCCACTTTTAAAATCTACAGTGGCCCTGTGGGTCTGACAAATTTCCACACACCATAAACACACTCGGTACTGAAAACTGCCTGCACGTGTCAACATACACCAAATGACCCACAGCAAACACACACATGTGCACGCCTGAATGCAAACCCATATGTAAACCTCAGTGTGTGTGTGTGTGTGTGTGTGTGTGTGTGTGTGTGTGTGTGTGTGTAGCCATTCATCAAGGAGCAGCGGATCTCTTGACAGCTGCCCTCAGGGATAGAGCGTGGCTTATGATATTCTTCCTGATATTGATTTGTAAAATGTAAGCTGTGGCAAAAAGAGTAGCTGATCTCGCTCTAAAACCATATAGAGTATCGGTGTAAGAAGCACTCAACAGGATGACACAATGAGAAAGATAAAAGACTAAAGAGATTTGTTAGGTGACCATTCACCCCATTACACTGACCATGACCCTGCTATGCACTCTCTCTCAAAAAAAGAGAAGCCCTTCATTCAGAGACATTTAATCATTTAACAGTTTATACCAATAGTATATACCATTTTTTTAAATTGGAATGATTATAATCCTTTAACAATGTATAATCCAAAAGACTGTTTAAAAAAAAAAAAAAAAAAAAAAGTGACCATAGACAAATTCTTCAGTTTAACAAAATGACACTATCTGTATCTGTTTAGTGCTCCAGATATTTATATCTGTGCAATTCCTGTTCACTTCTGCATTCCTATCAGTTAACAGGGCATTATCTGTTCACTCAGTATGCGGTTACATCCCTAGTGTGTAATACTGAACCTTGGTTTGTTTACAAGTCATAAAGGCACCAGGTCTCCTATGAACTGCCATGTTACGGTGTGATACATGAGCAAAGAGCACTATGGCAGGACTGAGAAACACCACAGTGTAGCCAGATTGGCCGTGCCCTCAAATGAACTACTTTCTTATTAGTGAAACTGCAGGAACGGTCCTAATATCCCACAAACCTCTAGGTCTCACATTAATCTCAGCCGCATGGCTGCAATCCCAGGTGCTTGTTCCAGTGCAATTCAATTAACCTGAGCCTCCCTGAGCTGCCTTCATTAAAGCCCTAATCCTGAACATCCCTTGTAGATACCTTTACTAACCCCGAGTTCAAGTTTAGTCATGCAAATAACACTTTATTATAACTGTTATAATATGAACTAAAAGAAACAGATATTGGAACAGGAAACAACTAACTGAATTAATCAGCAGTTATTTATTTCAGTAGTGATGAAAGAGCAAACCGATCAATTTAGGGAAGAGATAATGATGAGGCTTGTATTTAAATGGCAACAAATGACTTGTAAGTCTGGCGATGAAACAGATTATATCAATGTTGGGTCAGATTGTTGCTTAATAATGTTCCATGGTTACTGTTACACAGTACCTTTTTATCAGCACGAGCCAAATAACTGGGTTTCTTTGTCAATTTTTGAGATTATAATACTTTTGGGGTTGTCAGACTAAACTATTCCATAATTCTATCTCAAGGGAAGAAAAAAAAAAAAAGTACCTTTCACAACTTTAGAAATTACAAGAAGAATATCTGCACAATCATTTACACCAAGTGACACTCCCAATTCTGCCTAAAAACTCATTTAGAGAATCTGTTAAACCTCGTTTCCTTTGACTCAGGTCTGTGTCGTTAGTTGAGTTTACGTCATGTCAACCAGTTTTCAGGTCATGGACTTCTGTTTAGTTCTTTGGCTCATGCTGGTAATAAAGTACAATATGACCAGTAAACCTGGAACATTATTGAGCAACAACCTGACCTAACGCTATCAGATCAAGCAGCAATAGCGGCCATGCAGTGTCACTTACTCACACATGACAAATACCAAGAAGACTTGATAAGAATGTGGGTTTTGGTGTGAAATGATGACCGTTTATGAGGTCAAAAACTATTTTTTAAAAATAAACAACAGTAAAAATGAGAAATACCATGCAAATACCAGCTAAGTGTTTTAGATTGACTCAGGAGAGGTGTGGATTGACTGTGTGATGCATTTAGCTGAGGCACTGGCACATGCCGTCTCAGACTTGGTGCCTAGTCTCAGCACCTTCCATCGCTGGCTTTGCCATACAGTACATCTAGATTCAGCTGAATTTATTTGATGTTGTTGTTTTGGTGTACCATCACTGATCCGTATTCATCTGGGATTTGACGCAAGTGTTGTCCTATCCACTGATGACATAAGCTTGAACAGATGAAAAAAAGCAATTAACACAAAAACAAAAAAAAAACAAAAACATACCAGTATGGGGACGCGTGTAACCACTGGGATTATTCTTTTCAAAAACAATAAGCACTTCTATACTGACCTACATTACAATGGACAGCCAACCCACCCTTCCTGTTCTGACATTCATACCATGACAAGCTAGGGCTAAAACCTGAACGGCTTCCAGAGCTTAGAAAAACACTGACAAAACCAGTAAGCACAGGATGAGGAAAGGGTTTGTAATAGATGCGTAACACAATGTCACTATCTGCATCTGTTCCTGTTCAGTGCTCCGAATAGATCACAAATCTCTGTATTTGTTTTCGGAGTTAAACCTCGAAGTGGCCTGGTGTAAACAAGGTGTATTTCTGCTTTGTTCTCTTCTTAAACCGTATCACATTGCCTCCACTAACAAACCCTTATGTGTAAACAAACAGTCCGGTTCTGTCTGTTACTCAACCTCAGCTACATCACTCAGCTACATCACTCCGGTACATATTTATTCCCAAAGCAGTAGAGAGGAGAAAAAAAAAAAGGAAAAAAAGATTACCTAAAAATTACTTACCAGATTCCCAGATGCTTTGTCATGCAGATAAAACAGTAACCTACTGTAGTAGTAATTGATAGCTTTAGTTCTGTTGATTATTTTCATATGCAGAATGTTGTAGTGAACTTTGCAACATACTACAAGAGAAACAAGCACGTCAATATGGATGGAGAAGGTAATAAGGATTTTAATTTGCAGAAGTTTGATTTGTTATCATAACGCTATTGCTTCAGACGGTGTAGAAATATGTGATTCCTGTGGCTTTTGCTCGCGTTAGCTCATTCAGTGCTTGTGCTATTGCAATAGAGACGATACTATGGAATATGCCGTGCTTTACACCTCATAAAATGACATGCGGTTACCGTTTCAAGCTTTCTAAGCAAAAGCTAACTAACAGTTCAGAGGTTAAATCCCAAATAGCATAAAATAGAAAGCTAGTGCACTAGGTTAAGTCTTAGGTTTTGTCATAGGTTAAAATCCCTGGTTCCACACGGCAAGTAGTGCCCTTGTAGTGCCCTTGTTCAGGGGTTATGGGCAGGGATTTGGGATTCAGCCTTGTGTAAGAAGCTAGGCAGTTTTGTAGCACGCTAGCTGTGAACAGCACATCAAGGACGTTTCAGAGGCAATTCGGAATAACTTAGAGGCAGGTACTAAGAAGACAAAGCATTGATTAATGAGACCACATTCGTAAGATGTGTTTTCTTGCTGAAAGTGCTTTGTGACTGGTTTTGTATGTGGGTTTGGCACTGCCATACAGTAAGTAACACCACTTTTGCCAGAAGTGGGCAGGACGTTGTAACCTCAGATGTAACAAGGTCTAAATGCATTGCTTACTGACATTCTGGCAATTCTGGTCTTTCTTTGACTTTTGTGTCATATTCTTTCGAGCTCTGCAATTTAATCAAATATGCAATTTAATCAGTCATTTATTGATCGATTCAATTAATTGATTACTTGTTTTTTCGATTGAGAATTGATTCCTACATTTTTTTAACCATTTAAGTAGACTTTGAAATGTTAAAATCTCCTTTGAAATACACCACCGTTTTCTATAGAAAATGCAAACTGCTTTTATTTTCCATATTCGGTCAAATTATAAATTTTTCTTCTACGTTTACGTTAATGGACTAGACTGGAGTTTGGCACAAAAGATCGGCAGGGAAAAAAAATGGGACACGACATTACAACAAACAAAAAGTTACACAGCATTTCAATGCATATTAAATACATTTAGCAGTTATAATACGTTAAAACCTGTAGGAAATACAGCTGCTTGAGACAAATAAGAACATAAAAATTAATTCTACTGAATCAAATTGAATTGAATTGACGAGCAACCTGCGGTCCAATGGAATCCCAGCCCTGATGCACATGTCGAGTCTCAGCCAGATGCTGCGTGAACATTCTGAATCAATCAACTAACTAACGATGTGCTTCCTGATCTGCATTTATCTCAGTTTAGAACACACTATCTGTTTACTCTGAGTAATGTATTTGTAAACGGTTACATCAATTGTTAACACTAAGGGGTGTAGCTGTGTACTGCTATAGAGATCTGAATAGGGAGGAGAGCAAACAAAAGGAGCTTTAACATAATTAATGACAAAATTTAGCCCTGAAGGAAACTGCTCCACTTTGAAATCTGCTTGCATGCCGGTCTCAGCCGAGTTACAGTATACACAGCATCCGTGCTAAACACTTTAAATATTGTGTGAGGAAATAAAACCTGAAACCAGGTAATACCTTTAAAATGATCTACGTAAACACAGCTACTTCGTGATTATTAACTTGGGTATTAGTAAATTAGTAGTTGGGTATGTAATGAGAAATAGGAGGTCGGGGTGAAGAGGGATAAAATATGAACATGTACTGAAAATAGTGTCAATGTTATCAAACTAATTTAGTGCAAAGGTGGAGATCATCGATTAACATGAGTGAATGGGAACAACACATCTTATGGCTAGAAAATAAGACAATTCAAAGTGGTTGTCATTTTATAGTGAGTTCAGGTTCGCTTTTTAAAAAATATATATAAATAAATAAATAAATAAAAGCAATCTTTGCCAATTATATATAAAATAAAAATAATTAAAGGCTGTGAAAACTCTTCCCCAACATCTCTACTGGTGTAGTTAGTCTCTGCACTAGTCTGCACTATAATTGAAATAAAAGCAAACAAAAAATAGAGATCATTAAACAATCGTCAATGCATTTTTTTCCCCCTTAAGTACTCAGAGTTTGGTTTGCTGAAATACATACCTAGATCTATTCCAGTGCTTTATCCACCATTCCCAATACCACTGGTAAACATACAGAAAGAAGCAGCGGTTAGTTCTAGAGGAAAAAAAAAAAACTAAAACTACCCACATGTCTCCAGAGAGAGAATCCAGGAGCAGGTTTTGCTCTGTAACTAATGCTCTTTGTCTATTTGGAATCGACTCAGGAGCTAAAATTGTAATCCTCCGCTGTGTGCTAGCGCTGACCCAAAATGCTCGGCTGGCCCAGAATATTTCATCACTGTGACACGGTGCACCACAGCAGAGCTTTTCCAGCTGTGCTGCACGAGTTTCACACAAACGCAGGTGGGGAACGTTTCCAGAAAGCACTTAGCCAGAGTTTGTGTTGGGCTACGATGTGCTTACTCTGCAAGATTACGGCGGAGCGAGATAATGGAATGGAATGCTAATTACAAAAGCTGATTTACTAAAAGCAACATCTTAAATAGAACATCTTTAATAGAAAACCAAATAAGGGTTCGAGCACGTCTGAACGATCAGCTTTGCTTTCTGGATCTAAGACATTGCGCGGTCCTACAATGTTGTGGAAACCAAGATACTGACACAGCAACCGTGTCAAAAGAACTCTACTCTCCCACGAAGACGTAACGTACAGTAAGTGGTCAACGTTGAGTGTGTGACTGCATGCTCACCTCATATAGAACACTTACTCAGGTTTAGCTAATGAACAAGACCAAAGAAAGAAAGAGAAAAGGGGGACAGAGGCGCATGTGTTCATGTGTATCTACGGTTTATTGATAAACACAGCAAAGTGAGAAACTTTCCACAAAGGTCAGAGTAGCTGAACCAAACCAGCACACACAAGTGCTTCTTTACTAGAAAGTGCAGCTGTAGCACGCTGTACTGTAGGTATACTGAAGACAATCTAGAAACTGCATTTTGTGTCTATTGTTTTTAAATCCAGGGAAGCTTAACATCATGAGATCTTCATAATCAGAAAATGCAGAGAACCACAGGTAGCAAAAGCCCTAGACTCGGACTTAACGATACAAAAAGCGCGATAAGTAAACACAGCAACACCAAGGTTTAAGAAAGCAAACTAATTAGTTAGTAACATGGAACAGGTTATCACAATCAGACAACAAACCAATCACAATCACGAAGATAAGAACAGAGACATGACCAGAATAAAAACTAATTTTTTTTTTATTTTATTTTTTTTTCTAAACAAAAACACATAAGTTGTGAAATTACTTGTGTTACTGGGTTACAACTAGTGGATGCAGTGCACTAAACGCAGTGATCCTTATAACTTACACAATAAACAAATCACGCATTCAAGAGTAGGTCTGACCGATTAAAATTTTTTTTTTTTTTTTTTTAACTTAATTACATATCAGTATGAAAATTCTGTGACAATAAAACTGACATAAGGGTATTTGGAAAAAAAATTTAAAAATCCAAATCGGTAGCTGAAAAAAGATGCGATTCTATCCTGGGGGATTGGCGCTTGATCATTAATGGACTTGGTTTATATCTAGCTTTAGATCTGCATCATGGTGGTTAGAAGGGTCTACAAGGTTAGCCTGGGCATTGGGTTATAGGGCAATTGGGGAAATTGTGGTTACTCTGCCGTGCGGAGCCATGACAAACTGTCAGTGCTCTCTTTAGTCATGTTCTAAATGCTACTACCACTAACGCTACTGCTATTAATGCTGATACTACTACTACTACTACACAACCTGTACTATTGCCCCCTACCACTGCTACTGTACAACTACTACCACTGCTACTGTACAACTACTACTACTGCTGCCATTAACACTTCTACCATTGCTACTGCTGCAGTTGCTGCACTATCACTACTATTACCACTTGTACCAGTGATAACACTAATACTTGTATAACTGCTTCTGCTATTACTACTACTTATAATAATAACAACAACAACAACTAGAATTATAACAACAACAACAGACCACTGGACAGGGTGGTCTGTTAACAGGCAGGGACAGGACTGAAAAGAATAAGAAAAGCAGATGATGCTAGTTATAGTAAATTTTACAGCTCTTAAGTACTTACTACATTTCTGAATTTACATGTTATCATCTTCTGTAAAAATAAAAGAAAGGTTTTGTCTGTACATTGGTCAGAACTCGCTCTTTCAAAAATATCTTTACGTTTCATACGTTGGAGGACCTAAATCCAGTCTCGGAAAATTGTCTCGGTCTGTCTGTCCGTCTGTCCAGCCAGATTTTGTCACAGCATCACGCAAAACTGGCTAGACAGAATTTAATGAAACTTTGGCAGTGCTATGGTATTTGCCTGAAGTTAAACCTGCGCTATGAATGAAATCTAAATGTTGTGCAGAGGTGAAGCCGTGAGTTTTGGCAGCATACTGGGCATGTGTCAAAACTGTGGGCATGTCTTAAAGGACAAGAATTTTTGAACCTTTTGCAGCAATTACATCCAGTATATGCATGAAGTTTAACCTGCACCATAAGTGAAATTAAAATCTTGACTCTAAGAGAGGTTATGAACAGTTATGTGCCGGATTTAATGATTTACTTTAAAATGAGCTTCTAATAAGCTACTTTTTAGTAGAATTAGCTGAAATAACAGCGCTGAAGTGGTATAAGTGTATTTTAATGCGCTGGAGTCGTTTTAAGACTAAAGGTAATCTTTATCCAATCTACTTTTTTTAATCCTCATCTGTGATTCACTCTCCGATTACCTAACAGGGAGTGTACTGTACTTGGCTGACGATAAAAGAAGTACAACTTAGCGTAAACAAGGTTAACATACTCAACCTTACAAAGTTTTATTTGTCTGTAACAAGTTAGGCAGAGAGTTCTGCTGTACAGAAAGACAGGCGCATATACATGGAAATAATAATCTTTCTGATTACATTAAGGCTGATCAGCTTTACCATTTCTACAAACTCTTTTCATATCTACCACCGGTATTTACGTTAGTTATTATTATATCCAATTTCCAGTCGATACATCTGTTGTTGTGTCATCGGATCAGACTTCACGTGTCCTGTGTAGTGTTTAGATTTGGAAGAAAGAAATGTGACCTTGTTTTTTCACCTTGATATTCAAGAGGTCTATGGAGCTCATGTTTACCCAAAACAAATCAACAATACAAATGGTGCGTTCAAGCATGACCAAAAAAAACAACCCAGCTGGACCCAAAAGGAACACGGTATGGCCAACCAGAAGCCAAAATAAGGTAATTTTTCACTACTGGAGAAACAAAGGAACAACTTAAACTCTTTAAAAATGCCTTGTATCTAATGAGTCATTGTTTTTATCTGTGAACGCCGTACACACTGCAGGGTGTGGAGACAGTCCCAGTTTAGGCATACACAAAGAAACATAATATTTAAATACGAATGAGAAGGACGCGAGTTTTGTTTGTCTCCTGAAGGTGGACGTTATTTAACAGATTGTCGGCTGGCTGGACTGATAGCAGAGAGATCAGCGTTTGCGGTATCCCGAGATCGTCTGTTCAGGAGGAGCCACCAAGATTCTGTTCTCTGTAAACAGTGTGGACCGTTGCTCATGCTTCAGCTGAGTCAGAACCCCCTGTGCCCTGTGCTGGAGATTAGAGCACATCCTGAGAACTCTATCTCAGCACAGCAGCTTAGTGCTGGACAGAGATACCACATCTGGTCTCAAACCTTTCTGTAATCAAGCTGGGCTGTTCTACGCTCAGCTCACCTGCAGTCATACAGTGTGCACAGTCACTAAAGCAGGGGTGAACAAATACATTAGACATTAATTACAATCATGTAAAAGTCCAAGATTAAATGATGTACCGTAACAATCTGCATGACTGAATTTATTGACCTTTAGCTAACTTTTCTTACACCTTCACACTTTGGGGGGGGAAATGCCTCAGCATCAAAATCCAATCCCATGCTAATGCAAAAGCCCCAAATGTTCAAAATAGGAAGTTCCAAGTATAGAAAATAAAATACACAAGTCTATCTTAATGAAAAGGAAAGGTGTAAAAAGCAGTCATCACTATTTCCTCTGTAAACAACCCATGTCACTTCATACTTAATTACTTTAAAAGCTGTCACAAAGGCAGGCCGACCTGTCCCAAAACTGCTTTCGCGTTGCGTCAGATATCGTAGTGTAACATTTCTTTGGCTAAGTGATGGGTTTCTAGAAAAAGCAAGGTTTTTTTGGCAGCTTTCTCTGCAGAGGTGTAAAACGGCAGCACACACAGGAAACAGCCCCCTAAGGTCACCTCTCACTCGATACTCTCATAGGCTGAGAGGGTTGAGGTTTCCCGTAAAGGGGGGCCCAGCAAAGAAGAAAGAGGATCTGAGCATTTCATTGCTTTCGTTAACCCTCCCACTGGGTCAAAAAAGGATGAGAAAACTGTTACAAATAACGTAAAAAAAAACACTTTATTTAAAATAATACTCTCTATTACTCTACATCAAACAAATTGTTAGAGTAGGGTAGGAGTATGACTTTCACTTCTTTTTTTAAATTGTGGCTATTCATGTTCATCCTGTCTAACTGCAGCTTTCATAATCAGTAGGAGTATTAAAAAAAAAAAAAAAAACATCTGATTAGACAGATGCGACTCCTCTCTTCTTATGAATGGACAGTATAAGAAAAGCTACTACAGCACACATCTGAACCCAATGACTTGTTGCTAGCAGATGTAGCATGGGGAAGTTTGCTTCACACAGGAAATAAAAAGCCTATTTCTGTTCTGGTAAGACGGCCTTGGCTTAAATGAAATGATTCTGCTTTCAATTTTTTTATTTGTCCACTCTTCTATCAGACAAAACATGCATTACAGGTATAATAATTAATGATCACTGTCTTTTTCAAACTGTGGCCGTGGGTGGATTATTTAAACATACATCGACACACTGTTTGAAAATATTCATCCACGTACAGTACCACTTCCATATATGCATGTCCTTCATAAAAGGTTTAGCAACATGGAAGAGTTGATTATACTGTAGATATAGAGCAACACTTAAAGCGTTGCACAGTGCTAGTGTCTTTTACATTCAACCTCGTTCTGAAGAGTGTGTGGAGCAACGATCCCATAACTTTATATATATATATATATAAAATAATTCAAGAATACTGGCTCCCATTTAGAATTGAAATAAAAATAAAAGATATTGTTAGGGCTGATTATACTTTTCATAATCAATGTATAGTTTCTTCAATTAATGGATAAGTTGGATGAATTTAGAAATATATATTTAAATACTAAAACATTCATTTAAAAATATTACTTTCCAGCATTTAAATCAACTAGCGCTAGTACAAAACCAAAAGCAACACCAAATGAGTGACATTTAAATAACCTGTCACTTCATGTGATTCATTAAAACCTAAGGTCACGGTATTTGTTTGATGATTTTTCTTTTTTTTTTTTTTTTTTAACTGGTTCTGTATACTTCCATAATGCATATTGTGGCCTAAATGTCTCAATCCATAGGCAAAAACTTATTACGAAGTATAAATTATAGCAAATGCTCAAACTGACAGCAGAGATGATTTCCTTCTTTCATACGCAATGGTTTTTCTGGGAAGTTATGTTTGTCGAGTTACCTGGGAATTTGCACATCAACTTCTGTTTCAAACTCGAAAAAAGCCATTAGCCAACTACAGGGGACACATGCTTAACTCTAGAATCACTTTTTAGTTCTTGTGTCCGACAGCTTAGCAGGTTACACAACAATCGTTCAAAGTGGATTCAACTAAGTGGTCGATAACCTTAAATGAAAAACCACAAAAGAAAAAAAAAAAAAGGGTACATCACTATTTCTGATAAATAATAGTTAAATCACTACTTCTGATAAATATTAGTTAAATAAAATGTAAACAAATAC
>JAOTRS010000040.1:19741400-19752710 GCA_028565755.1 Dinotopterus cunningtoni
CAAGACATTCTATTGGTAGAAAGTTCTAAAATTAAATGCCCTGTAGGCTGAATTTAAGGGCGATAACAATTGTACACAAATAATGGTCATGAAGGTGTCTGTGAATTGTGTTTTACTTTTAAAACATCGCTGGGTAAAATTATTTAAAAAAATAAAATTAAGAGATTTAAGAGAGTTCAAGCAAGGTGAACATCACAATGCTGAATTAAAGCTACTATTCGACTATTAGCGTAGGAGTGTTTTGTGTTATTAAACAGTCATTTGGATTACGCATGAATGTTTTTACTACCTGGATCTTCGCTAAGCCGTTAGCACAAGGAGACGTGATTTCAAGCATGGATGACAGTCTGACCCAGAAATTCCAGAAAAATCACTGTTGGCACTATGCTGGAGAGGGAAAAAAAACAACATGCAAAGCGTGTTAAAGAATTAAAAAATATATATATAATAATAATAAAAAAAAAAAGATTAGACACGAGTAAAGTAGGAAAAAATAATGGGCAAAAAATAGAAATTTAGCTTTCTTCAAATCTCTATTAATATACGATCAATAGTGAGTCTTCATATTCACACTTGAGAATAATCAAACAAAAGCTTCCTGTGTAAAGCAGTGATTTAAAGAGTTCTCAAATTGCAAAAAAATTCTCGTCTGGAAATAAAGAAAACCTTTTTTTTCAGTAAAACAGAAGAAGTGTAAAAAGTGGAAGCCACACTGAGATGATGTTTGAGACTTTGCCAGAGAAATAACCACATGTCTGCTTGCTCATTACACAAAACAGCATCAAGAGAAATAAAGCAGTCAAAGCTGTAACTTTTTCATTCACTTTTTTTTTTTATCAACATCAGACTAACTGTGGACACGTAGTCTGGTCCGAGAAATAACATCATGGATGGGATACCGGTTTATCATTGGGTGTAAATTCATATAAATTTTTATGCACTCTAATGTATATCGATAAAGGTTTTCGATGTCAAACATTTCGAACCAGAAAGAAGAGGAGTCCAGTCGCCATGACCTAAGTTGTACACATCCACACACTCATTTACTAGGGCTGGTTTCAGCATAACTGATCTACCTACTGGTATGTTTTTAAGAGGTGGGAGGGGACCAGAGGTCATAGGACAAAAAAAAAAAAAAAAAACAACAACAAAAAAAACCCACCACCACAGACTCTGAGCAAACATGCTCAAAAAGTCCACACAGGCAATAACCTGAGCTCAGGATCATGCTGATCCTCAGCATACTGCTCCACCCATAAGATGAGATAATAAAAAATAAATGTGTAGCATTTAGTTTGAAATTTTAAAACAGACGAGGTTTGTGCTTTAGCTGAGGCAACGTGTTTGTTTCTTGATGTAGTGAAAGCCTGGCATATTATGACATGGCGTGTGTGTGTGTGTGTGTGTGTGTGTGTGTGTGTGTGTGTGTGTATAGAACCTCTGCTTTGTGTGCATGTAGTTACAGTCTCATATGTAATCCTGTCTCGGGCAACAAGTTTTAACCTTCATCCAAACCGTCCAAGTGGCTCACAAACTGTTAGTGGTTAATATTATGCCGGCCCTCTTAAAAAAAAAAAAAAAAAAAAAAACATACTAATACCTAACAGAACACATGACTATGCTATCTATAAGCATATTTACACTCTGAGAACGCACATGACTTCTGTTCACTTTTTGAGGCAAGTGAACTCGAAAGTGCAGCTAAACAAATAATGCACTAACAAACAAGCTGTAGGCCACCAAAACTTAAACATACTCAAGCTGCGCATTATGCATTTTAGTATTTGAGTCATTTTCACACCAAACAATGTTCAATGCATGATGTCAGCATTATACTATAAACACTGCGAATTGCTACCTACACATACTAACCCTAAAAGCTAGGGTTTTTTTTTTAAGTGGTCACTAAAGGAACTTACCATCTGACTTTAGGGTTTCAAGTCTGTCTGCGCTGTATGATTCAGAACAAGCTGGCATCGACCCACCTGTGGCACAAAATGTCACAGTCGTATAACAAAGCCCAAAAACAACCAACGAAAAAAAAAAAGATACCTTCCTGGATTTACTGTTCATGTGGGTATTAGAAAAAGAGGTCATTCAAATGGGGTCAAGTAATTTGGCATAACGTCGGAACATCAAACGAAGAAAAACAATAAGAAATCAGTTGATTAATATAGTATATAAGCAGACTTTGTGTTCTGATATACTTTTTTGTAGTCTTCCAGTGAACAACTTACTTAAAAAAAAAAAATACATGAATAAATAAAAACTTCGAACTTGATGCCAACATTTTCAACTCCAATGCCTCCATCACCACCAAGTACCTAGACCTGTTCTTCAAGCAAAAAAGGAAGCTGTTGAAAGAAAACCTTCTTCGGACATTTGCTGTGAATTTTGATCAATTCCAATAGTTCAATAATTCCACACAAACAAGCAAGCATTCATACTCGAGGCATCACGGTCAGACAGAAGAAGTGCACACGGACGTCTGGACTCATGGCTCCGCAGGTTTCTAACCCGAGCGTGTTAAAAAAAACATTTCCGTATGACGAACAGGAAAGAAAGTAATTGACAAGAAATCTGACTGCACATATTTGACCTTCTTGTGACCTTAATACTCACTCAAGTCTTATCAATTCATCTTACTTACATTATTAAATCTGTATAAACCCTACAATCATTCAACAACTTGTTCCTGAGACATACTGTACTACTACGAGGATCTCTTCCACATGTGATGACTAATCTCAGCTGAGTGTTGCCCAACATCTTGGTGAAAATCGAACACAATCATTTCTGTATTAGAGCACTTACCTTCCTAAATACGAAGGGGGTTCAAGTCAAACCGTGAAGAAAATTCTCCTCATGAATGAAGGCGTAATACTGATTGACACTGACAGAAGACTTCAAGCACAGTACAGTGATGAGACTCTTAACCGCAGTGAAAGATTTGAATGGTGCAAACGTTTTAAAAAATATATTCAGAAATGCCGATGCCAGCCGAGGTGGCTTGAGCCCACTGCAGTCGCTCCTATCAGCATCCACAGTGAGTGGAACGCCTGATCCTTGTGGATAAGACACATCTGTATGGAGGAGTTGGACGCACAATCATTTACAAACACCACTTGGAAATTATTGCCACATCTCCAGTACAGTCTTGACCTAGCTCCAAGCTCTTTCTACACGTTTGCACTACGAAAGGAGTTCCTGGGAGGCTGGTGTTTCAGACATCAAGCAGGCAATCTGG
Organism: Dinotopterus cunningtoni; assembly: GCA_028565755.1. Taxonomy (NCBI): domain Eukaryota; kingdom Metazoa; phylum Chordata; class Actinopteri; order Siluriformes; family Clariidae; genus Dinotopterus; species Dinotopterus cunningtoni. The sequence continues at coordinate 19,744,648 of JAOTRS010000040.1, forward strand.
TCATGGCTCTGGCCTACTCAGAAAACTTTCCACCTTGATGGTATTCAAGCACTAGTGAAACACTGGGATAAGTGCATTAGCATAGCAGGAGATGATATAGAAAAATGGTGGGAGTTTTTACTCTCGGTCTGTCTCTGTCTGACTTTAGCGCCCCTCATATCGCTAACGTATATCATTATGAACCTAGAATTTTGAGTTTCTTGGTAACCAAGTCATTACCCAGGAGCTTTTACTTAAATGTATCATTAGCCAATGGCACCACCACTTGTATTGTGTGTGTGTGTGTGTGTGGGTGGGTGTCCAGAAAACACACAGTGAAGCTCACAAACTCTTCAGTCAACGTGCTAACAAGAATACCATGAGCCTTCACACTCACATCCAAGAAGTAACTGAGAGCAGGCCAACATTCCACAAGCATTGACAGCGCGCAGGATGCTGTAGTGTAAGATCTGGGAGCGTTGCCCTGCACTCGGCTCGGGGCCAAATAGCATGAGGCAGGCCGTAACAGTTCCACAGTTTCAGAACAGAACATGTTCTTTAATCCTTTGTCTCACCTGATGATGTTAAGACTGAACTGACGCAATATATCATTAAGAAAAAGAAAGAAAAAAAAGACAGGCAAATCTTTCAACCACAAAACTCGAGCAGTGAGAGGAATGCGGTGAGATTCGCCAGCAGGTCTGTCTGTCATTAAACAACGTTCTTAATGCTTACGCAATATCAGTCATGGGGACGCAACTTCTTCGTCTTTGGCTGAGGCCTTTGTTAGATATGTACATCTTTACCTTCATCATCATGGTAATGATGGTACTTCTCACTTTTCATTTCAAGCAGACACACGTTTCACTCTGGTGTCTGAAGACAAAAAGGAAGTGTCTAGCAACTGTCTGGCAAGTGTAACGCCACATTCATCACTGCTTCAAATCCCACATAACAGGGTGGCCCACCAGCAGTGAAGTAATTAGTTTTAATTTAGTAGCGATGCCTATGCTTGTAGTTGCTTTTGTTGGTCATTAGCAAGTTGCATGACAATAACCTGTGCTAAGATCTCAGTAACTTTTGCAAAAACCTCAGGAACGCTGATTTTCTGAACTCATTGTAAAGAATGTCTGCATTTCATTGTATTGCGTTTTATACTTGGCCAACGTTTCATGGAAGCCTGAGCTTCATGTAGTGTGTTTTCTGTTATACTTAAGAAAATGTGCTAAAGCCCTTTTTCTACAGGATGTAACAGAATCTTGTTATAGCAAAATCTCTGACTTGAGTTTTTTTTTTTTTGGGTCATTTTAATAGACGGTAAAACATACCGTAATCTTCAGTCTGTAAAAATGACTAAAATGACTGATTCAGTTACCCCGCCACGCCACGTCAAACTAGCCCCATCTGAATAGGGCTGAACAAATCCTACATGTTTAATCACAGGGAAATGAATGGAATCACTTGTACTAATGTTTATATATTAAGCCAAGATCTAATTCATTCTAAAAACGACTGCTTTAGTGAATCCAAAAGCACTCATGAGCAGAAACAGCTGAATGATAAACACAGACGTCCAGACTAGCTGCTTCACTGAGCAGTGTGCTGGAGCTACGCCAACGCAGCGAGAGCCAGGACTGGGTAAAAATAGGCAAAAGCGATAGCTTAAATGACCGAACAGCCGCATTCATCTAGAGGAAGTCGAACGGGTCATTGCTGGAGATGCGGCTCTGCAAACACTGATCAGTATCATCTGCTAGAGCTTCAGCGGTTTAGCCAAAGCTTTTTTTTCCCCCCTCTCCATCTCTCTCACAGACACACATAGAGCAAGTGGATCGTATTAGAACCACATTCATCTCATCAGCATTCCACTCTAAACTGGGACGAGTGTAAAAATAGTTCTTTGAAAAGTAAAGACATCTGGACTAGAACATTCAGACAATGGCATGAAAAAAAAAATTGGCATAGAAAAGACAAAAAAAAAAAAAAAAAGGTGAGGGGAAGGTGAGCTGTCCTGGGAATATGTTGTGCAGTAGATGGATGATGGATGTGTGTAAAATAAAGGGCTTGTTAGTAGCCCATGGCCATCTGAAGGGCTAGGATTCTGATCCTGCTCTCAGTGCATTTTAAATAAAATTGTGGGTGTTTTAAGAAAAAAAGAAAAAATCTGCACATTCTTTATCACCCAGTTCATCTGCTACTACAGCAAAATGAAGAAGGAAGTGGGCTCAGAGAGAGAATGTGGCAGAATTCGCTTATCACTAATGTCGGCTTGACAAACTAGCTGAACACTTCTGTTAGGTAAAAACTAAAATGAATATTACAAACCTAATTCGTGCGAAAAAAAATCTTTTCAAAATCAAATTAAAATCAAATAAACAGAATTTGTTCCAGTTCTCCATATTAATGTAACGATCACTTCAGTAACCAAGTCAATGCTCTGCGACTGCAGTCTGCACAATCACACGATCCACTTGACAGCATGTAAAAAAAAGAAGCTGATGTGCTGTAAAAAAAAAAAAATATGCACTGCCTGTCCAAAAAAAGAAAAAGTCCCCACCTGGTTTTGACTAAGCAAATAGGTAAAAGCCTTCCATTGGATAATTACTGCAGTGATTAACATGTTTCAGCTGGTATTTCTTAAAAAACCATGTTAGAAGACCATATCCTGTGGTCGGCGCAAAGGTGTTACTCTGTCTCACAATGAAAGAAGACAACTAGAAAGGCAAAGAAAACAACTAAGGAGATTGCTGAAACTACAAAAATCGGGTTACGAACTGTGAAACGCTTTATTAAAGTCTAGAAAGATAGTGGCGCCTTCTAGGAAGTAATGTGGTCAGAAAAGCATCCTGTATGAGCTTGACACAGTAGAACACGTAAACGCTTAGTGAAATCAAATCGTAAAAACACAACGGTAGAACTCACGGCTATATTTAATAGTGAAAGTAAGAGTTTCTCAACATGCACAGTGCAAAGACAACTCAAGGGATTGGGACTAAACAGCTGTGCGGCCTTAAGCCAACCACTTATTAGTGAGGGGAAAAAAAGACTTCAATCTGCTAGGGAGCATAAAGAATGGACTGTGGAGCAATGGAAGAAGGTCATGTGGTCTGATGAGTCCAGATTTACCCTGTTTCAGAGTGATGGGTTCATCAGGGTAAGTAGAGAGGTGGATGAAGTGATGAATCCGTCATGCCCAGTACCTACCGCACAAGCCATGTTCCCAAAAAATTAGGTCAGCTGACACAACCTGAACATACTGAATGACCAGGTTTTTCCATCAATTTCTTTCTTCCCAGATGGCGTATTTCAAGGTGACAATGACAGGATTCATCGGGGTCAAATTGTGAAAGAGTGGTTTAGGGAGCACAAGATATCATCATCACACATGGATTTGCCACCACAGAGTTCAGACCTTAATGCCATTGAGAATCTCTGGAAAGTGCTGGAGAGGACTTTACGCAGCGGTTCAACTCTCCCATCATCAATACAAGGTCTTGGAGAGAAACTAATGTGTTTCTGCAAAGCAAACAAATGTTATGACAATGTAAGCTTATTAAAGTAATGCCATGGCCATACTGAAAGAAAAAGACGGACCAATGAAATATCAGTGTGAGATACTTTTTTGGATGGTCAGCGTCTATAAATTATTTTGAACTATATAAGGGAAAAAGAATTTTTGAACATGGGATTACAGAAACACTCATTAAACTTGGGACTAATAAAATAAACGAGCTGGGAATGTAGGTCCAGTATGAAATTAACTTAGAAATAATAACAAAAATTACTTATCTTTCTAAAGAAGAAGCAAAATAAGTTTTTTGAAAAACGGGTTATTCCAGTTATTTCTGCATTATCTACTGTATATCTATTATCTGTGCTTTAGATTTACTCCTGATTTTAGGTGTATATTAAAAGTTTAGTTTTTTTTCTCAGCAGTATAAATATTGTTTTGTTAATATATTTTTTTTTTGTTTAAAAGATGAGTTTCCAAATGACATTTAGCAGTAGTGGCTCAGTGGTGAAGGCTCAGGAATATTGATCAGATCTAGCCGCCATGTTTCAATTTATAATTAAAGATACGATTTGATTCAAACTGTAGATAAGCCTAGTGGTGTTTCGCTGGATGTAGATAAGCAATATTTGTGAGTATCAGCGCTATGTTCAAATCACTTTGCCATCCTAGAAACTCATTTACAAAAGGTTTTAATTTACACACCAGTTGACAATAATGAATTTATTTAGAATTTTAAATATCTAAATCAGCAGCATCTTGGCTGACCCTGTGCTCTAATCCCAGCTAAGATATATGAAGGAAGACATTTCACTGTACTTTAAGACTTCTTTCATTAATGGTGAACACAAAAGGATTAACAGGCCCTGTCTTAAAGGTCCGGTTTTATAAAAACAATGAACATACAAATACACATACACAACGCCCTACAAATCATTACTTAGTGAAAGTGCTAGAGAGAGGGAAAGTCAATAAAAGTCTGAGCAGTGACACATGAGAACTAGTTCACCTGGACATGAGACTTAGACACTCCCTTTCTCCCTGACTGAGTACACAGTTACATATTAATGCTGTACCTGATTATAGCCACTATCACGAGCCATACCGACAGAGTGATAATGAAGGGAACACTGTGTCCATGTGCAATAAACACCTCCGGAGACTTCAAACAAAATTACACGGCCTGATGATTTAAACATGTGAAAAAGAGGTCACGGGACCTTCACTGGTGCCGTTCCTAGCCACCTGCTCGGTCATGTCGCTCAGTAATGGTGAGCACATTCTCTTCTCTAATTCCATTTTCAGGCCCGGCAGAGATCCGGTTACTGACGCATGCTTTTTCCGCACACAGTTCACATGAGAGGTCCTTCTCAGTCAGCTGGGTTCATGAGTGAACTCTGAAGAATGCAACTAAAGGGCAGACGATTGCGTCGAGCGACGGCCTTGTGATTGATCACAAGCGCGGAAAACCATGCCAAGTCCACACTCTGCTTAGTCACTTGTGCTTGCACTTAAGCCTTGAACTCATTAAGATTAAATAACTTATCTAGCACATGAAAAAAAGGAATCAAATACAACTGGGTCATGTTTTTATAAGAAAATAAGTCATGGCCGGTGTAACGAGGCCCGATGCAAAGCAGAGATGATTATTTTCCTATTAAAAAGATGATCCTCTGTGCTTTATTCTCCTTTTATAACCACAGCAATATAACAATAATTACTAATAATTACTAAAACATACTTATTTTAAAGACTGGACAGTATAAAGATGTATTCTTTCCCAACCACTTTTTTTTTTTTTAAAGCATTAATTAATGTAAACATTAATTTGAACATTTGATAAAGTAATTGTTATAATCCGTTTTTTTCAGCCTTAAAATAGATTTTAGTGGACATTAAATAAATATAATCAAACTGTTTTAGTCAGGTTCTTTTAAAAAGCAGCACTGTTTTGGCGTGTATTCTGCATATTGCATGCTTTATCACTTAATAATAAATAACACAAAGATGAAGAGGGTTGATGTCAACAAGAAACATCAGTTTTCGCCGTCAGAACACTGCTGACAATTAGAAAGCGCCAACACTGGAGACTTCTTCTAACAATTTAAACCTACGGAGCTCCAAAGTGGCCACATTATTTTATTTTTTTTCTCTAGTTTGTTCACTCAAACCGAAATGTCTTGAAAGCACAAATGAACAAAAAAGTGCCAAGGAATTGTATCTCTTTCGCACAAATAAACCAAAATGCATGAAAAACTGTATTTGTGTGCATGAATTAGCTAAAACATGGGAGTGAATTGTATCTTGGATGGTTCCCTCTACGTGCCGCCCCACACATCGGGCAACGGATATACATCCGCTGTTTATGTGACAGTTATTTCCAGGATCGGGCTGCCAGCTCTGAGCAACTGGAGGTAAAGGATCAAACAGTGACAGCCCGGCAACGTCGACGATTAAACCGGGGACCTCCTGGTTCACAGTCCAACACCTTAACCACTGAGCCACCTCTAACCCTGAATTATATCTTGGGTGTGCAAATTAACCAAGATGTGGGAGCAGATTTACCAAAACATGCCTACAAATTTCATTTCTTGTGCAACTTAATCAAAACATGGAAATGAATTAGACCTTCTGTGCATGAACAATGTTTAAGTGCATAAATTAACCGAAACGAAACAAATCATATCTGAGGTTAACTGAGAATTGTTATAGCACTTGCATCTTAAGTGCACAATTCACCCAAAACGTGCCTACTTATTGTTTCTCCGGGGGAAATTAACCAAAACACAAACAAATTGTATCGTGTGTTAATGATTTAACCAAAAATGTGGAAACAAAAACCTTGTACACAAATTGTATTTTAAGCATACAAATTAACCAAAAAGTGTTCATGAATTGCATCTTCTCCTTTACATAACCAAAATTTGGAGACAAATTGTATAGTTTGCACGCGCAGTGTTGCCAACTTAGCGACTTTGTCACTATATTTAGCGTGTATTCAGACCCCTCTAGCAACAGATTTTTTAAAAAGCGGCTAGCAACAAATCTAGTGACTTTTTCTGGTGTTACTGGAGACTTTTGGAGACTTTGATGTGTCCGTATATTTTATATATAATATATAAAAAAATAAATTAAAAAAAACTAACTCCGCCAAAGTGTCCCTTTTGGGTCACTTTAGCCGGTCCCAAGCCCGGATAAAGGAGAAGGGTTGGAATGACGACATAAAAAAAAATAAAAAATCTTAAAAAAAAAAAAAAAAAACATTAACTAAATAACACTAGCTTTTATGTTCCTTTTGTATTCTATTTATTTTTTTATTTTATTATACAATTAACAAAAGCAAAACAGGCCTCTAACACTAGCTTGTTCTTTTTTTTTTATTACATAATAATAATAAAAACCTTGCTACATGCACTGTGTAAAGTTAACTGAGACTTGTTATAGCACTTGTATATCATTGCTCTTTTGTTTTGTTTTATTTTGAGTGCTTTAATTAAAAATAAATAATTATTTATATATGAGCAGGATATTTGACAGAAAAAAAGTTCATTTGTATAGTTCTAAACGTATTTAGGATGTTTTTTTTAACCTACTCATTTTTTGTTATGACATTATGTAAATTACGCAAGGACATCATTTAGCGACTTCTAGCGACTTTTAGGACAGCCAACGGCTACTTTCCTTACTGAAGAGTTGGCAACATAACCAAAACGTGCCCCTGAATTGTATCTCAGGCACAGAAATGAACTAACACCTGTGAACAAATTGTATGTCTGGCTCATGAATAAACCAAAACAAGGATATGATCGAGTAAAACAAGCAAATGAAGTTAAACGCAAGTGTGGAGTTCTATAGAAAATGAACAACTCCTTAGAGAGGACTTTCCACATCAACAGTTACAATAATGCGAAGCATCTTTCCTATGCAAAGCCTCCGAGTAATTTTTTTAAATATAGAAACGAGAACACATTTGAGTTTATTAATACAAATCCTGCAATTATGCGGTTGGATAATATGAATCAAAACCTCCTGACCAATCAGAATCAAGGCACTGAACTACACTGTAGTGTAATCATTTTTATTATTCACACTAATTCCTCTTTTCTTAGGCATCATACTCAACAGAACATTATAATATTTGGTTGTACCTTCCCAAACCTTACAACGCTTTTAACATGCCTTGGGCCGACATAAAAGTTTACTGGTGCCCCGTAAATCAGGCATGAAGATGAACAGCAAACAACGGGCCTCCAAGGAAGACATCCAAAGTACACTTCCAACCCTTCAGAGCATTCAAGTCTAAAATACGAGCACCCGATCTGTGAGAGCAGCGTGTTCATTTGAATTTTAGCGTTGTAAAACAGCAGCACTGAGAACGGCGCTGTTCTACTACGGTCTTTCCGCAGCCAGAAGGAATGTTTAAAACATGAATGAATGGCTGGGTGCTGTCTATTTTTAAATTCGTAGTAAGACTGGGTTTTCTCTTTCCAACGTGAAAAGACAGCGAGTCTCAGGTGTCTCTGCTCTGTTGGAAACTCCTATACTCTATTCAAATGATGCGGGGTGTGTGTTA
>JAOTRS010000040.1:19754390-19774054 GCA_028565755.1 Dinotopterus cunningtoni
GGGGTGCAGCGGTAGGGTTTGGGGGGGGTCCCCTGATGAAGGAAAGGGTGAGTAAGAGTCAGCAACTGTCAGCGCAAAATCCCCAACACGATTATGTGCTGCCCGCTGAAGTGTGCCGAAAAAAGAACAGAACAAAGCACTAAAGCATGAAGTAACCGCAGATTGAATGCAGAGGAGCATCTTTCTTTCTTTTTATTACACACACTTTTTATTATTATATTTTAATATATGCGTGTTTGCTTTTTAAATATCAATACGGTAAAACAAGACAACAGTAGATGATGTGCCTTAAAATATTATATAATAATTCAGGCTTTTGTCTTGAGAGTCATCAGGCTTAGTTCTCACCTTTGATTGCACATCTAAGAGAGATAAACATTTCCTGGGTGGAGAGATTGCTCTTTTATCTTCTGCTCTACTATGAGAACTTCCTGTTGACTGTGTACCTCTTTCTGAACCTCATTTCAAATCAGTGAAGAGCAGGGTTTGGCAAAACGAAACCAAAGTATCAATAATGTGACAAATTACACATAATTCAAGATACGTTTCTGTTAAATATATTACAGACATTATGATGTCATTAAACGTTTTTAAAAATGTTTGACAATTTTGTAAGAGTCTTTGTCCCATTTATATTCTTTCCTACAGTATTTACTCACCTGGAAATTCCCACCCACCATCCAGCTCTCACCAACAGGTGAGAAGCTGTGAAGGATAACATGCTATGCCAGTCTACTGAATATAGCGCAAACGACACGTGGTGGCGCAACACACACGGGGGAGGGGGGAAGGTGCTGTCCTCCCTCTTCCGCATTTGTGATCATTACATGATGCACGTGATTGGCTGTGATTTGCTGTGATTGACAGGCGAGTGCGTGTTTGGCCACGGATGGCTGCGGCGTAGTTGGGATTCGGGCTCTCCATCTCTGGGCATAAGGTATAAAGCTTTCCTGTTTGTTTTATTTTATTTTTTTTTTTAAATAAATTGAATTACTGACTGGAAGCAGATGCCAAGATTTTGCAACATTTCTGTCTGTCTTACAAGCTTTTTTTAAAAAAAAACCTTTTCTGGCAGTTTGTGACAAAGTTATGTACAGGATATCATATGACATGTCATATGCCTTGAAAATATTTTTTTGAGAATCACGATATGAAACTTGATAGGAGTCTCTATACTGAAGGACGTACAAACTAGAGCAAAGGCACCATCATGAGTATGAAAATGAAAACGCCCGAGTCAGTCTTGTAATTAGGCTAATCTGAGAGTTCAGACCACTCAGGCAAATGCATTTTTGTCCACTGAGAATGAGTGGTCTCAGAGAACTCATTTACCTCAATCAAACTCCAGCCTAGTTCCAATTCCGCCTCGTGTGGAGTAATAGGATCATGTAATGGTCGCTCTCAGGAGGTGCCGCTGTAGAAAGGAAAGAGGCGGGTGTATTAGTTATGCATGCCTGGCCTGCACTTTGTGTTCATCTTATGACACTGACGTTCCATGACATGCAGTTTAAAAGCAAGAGTCTCAGATGACTGAGCTGAAAGTGTTGAAATAAAGAACAAAAACCCAAGTTAAAATCCCCGAGCAGGTTTAGTTAATAGGAGACAATGTTTTTTTGTTTGTTTTTTTTTTGTTTTTTACTCATCTGCTGAGTGATTAGCGGTTGCTTGTTTTTTGCATGAAACCAAACGCCCCAAATCTAAAAATTACATGAATTCTGTAGAATAAGAAACCTACGTGACCAATCGGGTGGTCCCGGTGGACAAGCTGATTCATTTTCACATCTCATTTTGTATAGACCTACAGTAGATGTGCATCTGCCTCGAAGTAAATACATCCCAAAAAGAAAACAAACGCGCTAATGAAGTGCAGAGTGTCATTCAAGACGCTTTTGAAATCTGGGACAAGCTATTAAATTACATCTAGAAAGCATTTTTAAATTGCGATTTCTGTTAAATGCAAACGCCACGCTGAATACATTGCTCGAAAACCAAAATTGCCAAATTGCCCTCTTGTAGTTTGCCGGGTGTTTTATTAAAGAATGCAGAAGTTCTGCTTAGTGACTGACTCATGGGTCATAGTCTGGCATTTAATAATTTTACTATGATTCATGTACAAGATAAAAAAAAAATTGAACTAAACAGTGCTGATGCTTAACAAAAAAAAAAAGGAAGCACACCCAAAAACAGAGTGCATAAATATATACGCTTCCTTCTTATTGGCATTAATCACTGTTGCTTAGCTTGGACATGCTGATGTCTACTGTTCTGTTTGTGGCGACAGTACAGACAGTTAAAGGATCAACTTGAGGAATGGAATCAATTAGAATTCCTGCTCCATCATCATTATCGCTGGTACAATAAACGGGATACTTTCGGGAGTTATTGATCCCCATTTCCTGTTAAATCAGTCAGATCAGCTATGGTGACATATCAAGCTTTTATAATTAACAGCTGATAAAGCTTTGCTCTTCCTGATGACCAAACAAGCAAGACATAAGGATTGGCATTTCTCAGACTGCTTCCTGCTCTGCTTGAAAATCCGGAAAGGGATCGGAATGTGTGTGTCTGCCTCAACTTGCATACAGTGGCACGACAATCCACTGTGAAAAAGTTGGCATCTCCACACTTAGAGAAAGTACTGCAGATTTTTTTTTTAATTCACAGCAAATAAACTAATCACAGATATGACACAAACACATTTGTTTACTATCTGAACATTCATGAAGCGTAAGCTCAAATTGAATTATTTACATTTTTTTTATGGCATCACTTGGTTCATTTACTATAATAAAGTATTGGCTTATATGTAGAACTGAAAACACACTTAGTGTGTGATTCATTAATCCTAAGTACAGAGATAATAAAAAAAAAGTAAATAAAACGTCCACAACCTTTTTTCGAAGTGTACTGAAAAAATCCCAAGCATGACGAATACAGTCACAAAAATAATAACATAACATTGGCGGGAAAAAAAAGGAAAAATTCAGGATGCAATCTAACTATCAATCATATGTCACATTTTCGATGATGTCTGCTTCACTTCCTTAAGCTGGATCAGTTCTCTACTAGAGTCTGCTTGGAACAGGGTTGAGAACTTAGCGAGGCTGTATACAGGCAAACGCGTTGTTCTCACCTTCCCAAACGCACCACACCAAAAAGGTCAATTCAACTGCACCTTAACGTAAAGTTTCTCAATTATCCACCTGACTGCACTAATATGTTCATGTACAGTTAATGTGCACTATGTTACGTAATACACTTGATCATGTACACTTGATAAAATCATCTCATGAAAGCACATTAATGTAGTTTTGCAATTATTTATTTGACTGAATTTCAATTAAATCCCAGCATTTTATACAGTACATAGGAATGTATGTGCACTCTTTCATAAACTATGGTTTCCTGAGTAATTTTAAATTTAACCATAGCCATGTAAATATTCTTGCATGCCTTGTTTGTTAGTATGTTTTCAAAATCTGTGAACAAATCATCTAATTTCTTTATGATAAAGTACTCAAAAGTATTCCGTCTGATCTGCCTGCCTGTCTGATGCACCTGATCTGCCCATCTGATCCGCTGATACGATGCATGATTTTAGTCTGTCCGTCAGTCATCTGGCTCTTGCACTATTTCTCCTCATCATTATAGAAAAGGCCAAAAGACCAAATGTTCTGCTGTCAACACCTATATCCTCTGTGCAGGCTTTCCTCCAGAACAGTAGCAGGCCCTTGATGACAGAACTCAAGAACAGGAATAAGTAAAGAGGGGAAGCAGGAAAAAGGCGGAAATGAACGTGACCCGCTTGTTGTGAGTCACGTCTATGGTTTCAACCAGAACCCTTTTCAAACAGTAAAACATTTATGAAAACAGAACGCAACATTGTTTTGGGCATTCGCACCACAACAATACGCCCATTCTCTTCATGTGGCTGGTGGTGAGGCAGATGTGTGGAGATCTGCCAGTTTTACTCGTTTATTAAGCCCAAAGCTCTGGAGGACTGTGTAATCACATCTAGTTAACATTATCATGCCAAAAAAATTATTTAACCAAAGAGCACTGTGGGACAAATTTTACATGCAAAGAAACATGAAAATCTTCCAATTGTAAACGAGCTGCCGTTTTGAGAAAACATCTTGCATGATCGATTTATTATTTTCAGAAATTTAAAAAAAATTACTTTTCCCAGGCGTCTTCTAGGTGTTCTGCAGATGTGGAAGCCCATAAATCAGCACTGAACAGCTTTATGGACTTCTAGGTAAAACAACGGAAACCCCCCCCCCGAGGCTTTGTCTTGTCCTCAAAGGTGTCCGTTTTCTCAGATAACTGTCTTCCTTTAACGGAATATGGGATGGCTGTGTTGTGAAACAAGAACTACAGTAGGTGCACCCCAATCTGCTCAACACAAGCACAGACAAAACCACAACCGTTAAAGATAAGTACAACATTTTTAAACTATTGGTAGGGCAATCAGATACTGCCATTGATTCCAGAAAGACTGATCCTGACTGAAGACTGAAATTTGCAATGCAAATTTCAACGGCAATGAGGACCTGGTACGTAAAACACAACAGGCACGCTGAGACTTGATCCAGGCAGGAAATCTTAACTGTTACTCAAGTAAGCTATTTCTCATAAATTTCCCACAAATTCCTACTTTAGGGCAAAAGGACATTGAGCACAACGTCTGAAAGAGACATGGAACATGATTCCGTTGTTACAGTGGGTCGTATTTGGGGAATCTGGAAAAATAACTGCCGGATATACATATCCATACATACTGTAAGTGAATTCCAGAACATCATTTCACAATTTTTTGTGATAATTGCCCATGTGAATTAGGTGGTTAAATGGAACAAATGAAAACATCAAGAAACACAAGTGGTATAAAAAGCTTAAATCAACATGAATCAACATAAAGCGAATTTCTCAAAATAACTGGCTTTTTAAGAAAAAAAATAGCAAAGAGAAGGTAGTACTGGGTCAAATTGTCACAGAATAATGTGTATACACACTCACACACCTACCTAAAGTAGGTTTGCAAATAATAAAAATCCTGACTGTGTTCAACGTTTTACAATTTAATTTATTTAGAAACTGATGCAATGACAACGCCACCACCACCAAGTCTAATCCCTCGTTGCTAATTTTTCATGCCTGAAATATCATTAAAATATGGAAGCTAGTGACAAAACTGAGCTCTTCAGATAATCTTCAGATATTTGACCTTGCTGACCCTGTTTGGATCAAATCCAAAAATGTAAACACAGTCCAGCCGCTGGTTATAATGATATTTCCATATAAATCCTACAAAACCCCTCAACCACATATTCTTCACGTTATACTAATACGCTTGGAGAGACGCAATGACAAACCAAAAACACACAGAAAAGAAAAAGTATCCCAGTCAATAAAACTTTCTTTGAGCTAAGGACCGAATTTCATGTTGGGTTTCAGATCTCTATATATGCAGTCATTGCAAGTCTAAATAAAAAAAAATAAAATAAGCAATTTTAACTACTAACTTACATTAACTACTAACTTAAACATGTGGGCAATTTATACTTTGATAACCTTGTATATTTCCTTGTGTTTGTATACAATACAAACAACAATCTTTAATGAATCTACAATTGCACACTACTGGGCTGTGAATGAATGTAAAAGGACTATGGTTGCTCGGTCATACCGGGCTCTCAGTTCTGGTATTTTACATGCTCTCACCTTGGACTGCTGCGGATTTTTTTATTCGCGTTGTCTCTCAGTGGCGTTTCACATTACTGCTTGTTATTAGTGTCATGGTTTCGGAAAAAGAGAGACAAACTGGTTTTAAACTTTAAACATATATTCACCTGTCCATTCATCTTTGAAGGTCCAGTTTTCATTGTGTACTTTCATTTCCTTGGTTTAATCCATGCTTGGTTGTACTTTTATTTAATGTTTCTTCCACACACTCTGTCCATACATGATAAACTATTACCTTTAATTGGCTCTGAAAAAAAAGTGCAAGATTATTGGTTTATTAATTATTCTTATTTATCAGAAAACCATTAGGGTCCAGACAGAACCGTCAACAAGGATCCGGACCGCTGGGAATTTTTTTGATTTTAGTGAAGCCTAATGTTTGACATTGTTCAACTACTCAAAGTCCTTCTGATGGCCAATACTACTTAAATGTAACTTATTCAAAAAAGGGGAAATAGCCAGGTCTGTAAAGCTTGGCCAGCATTTATCGATATTTAATGCTTATACTGTAAGTACATAACTCTAGAGTTTTTGTTATTAAAAAAATAAATAAATAAATAAAAGTCTTGTAATATAGTTATATTTCATTTAATGTTTTATATTACTACTATCATTTTTAACAAAATGTTTACATACTGCAGCTTTAAAGCTTTGATAATCACTCTTGTTGTGTGATCATTTTAGTTTCTCTCTCTGTTCCTGTCTTTTAAACCTGTTTTAGTGTACACCTTTTTTTTCATAACTCGGCACCCATATAAACGAGGGCTCTTTTTTTGTTTCCTGAGATTTAAATAAATTAAATTTGATTAACTGAAAACATTTTACTATGTGCCTGAGGTGGAATACTCTTTGCCTATGATTACAGTTAAGAAATTCTTTGCTTATGGAAAAACTCTCATTCATCATCTCTAACAAGTAGGGCAGAAACACTCTGGCAAACATCTCTATTTTAACTGTAAACGCGGAGCAGGCCCATCCATGTTCTCACACTCGCTAAGAAAAACAAATCTGGCTCATTTACATTAGTCGGTGATTCCCCCCACAAGAAACCCGTGTCCGACACTGAGAAGTAGCAACACGGCTGCATGAAATGTTTCCTCTCAGGATTAACAGTGAGCCTGCTGTTCGGAACACAAAGATCTATAGCATGATGAACTCGATGAACTCACGGGCTTCCATCTGTGAAGACCCTCCTTCTGTACCGCCTCTCGTCTCAGGCCCTGCCTCCAGCCCCGGGGCTCAGCTGACTGCCATATGCTGACAGCTTCCGTCAGCTGAGCCGCTACACTCGCTAAGTCAGACTGCAGAAATAGACGATTGCCTGAAATTTCACTGGTAGTGAAATTCAAAGCAGCAAAACAAGTACAGTGAAAAGAATCACTAAGTCAAATCTAAATAACTCGATTTTTCCCCCACCCCCATTTCCACCACACTATAACGGATTCACGTCAGCGTCTTTGGAGGAAACTCATCATATCGCACTAGCAGTAGTGTGGTTTGAGTTCCTCTGCAGAGAAATCAGGCCAAGTGATGCAGCTGACAATCCTGTTACTCTGAACCAAAACAAAGCCACAAACTTAGACACTTTTTATTTTGTATTAAAATTGACAAGTTGAGCCTGTCAACACTGGACAATGAGGGCTCTTTTGTTTCCCTAAAATATTAGACAGCACCTCTAGTTCATAAAAAGTGCTCTACAATAAAGAGCTCATTCATATCTCCTTGAAGGAGCACCTTAAAATACAGTATATACACGTACAAGGTGACCCATTCACAATATGCCTATGTGACTATGATATATAGCCAATACAAATGTTAAATGTGCTTTCCCCTCCTTATTGAGTGGCTTCAGGATGGAAAGATGGGAGAGAAGCCAGGCTGGCGCCTGAGGGGAGAGAAGGGGAGAAGACAGGAGAGAAGAGGGGGAGAGGGGGAGAGGGGGAGCACTACTCTGACAGAAAGGCCTTATCGTGACATATCGTTGCAGCTGAGCTAAAGGCTTGGGAAAGGCGATCTGTTCACACACACTCACCTCTGCGCCTTTCCTGAGGCAGCAGTCCAAGCTGTGGTCACAGTTGCGCGAATGTGTGCAAGTCTTTAAACTTAGCTCCTATATGTGAAGGCACTCAGAGGATTGGTTTCCATGAATGGACCATGTGTGCATGCACGTAATGAGCGTGGAAAGAATAAATCTCATCTTTACTTCTTCAACTAGTTAACGTTTGGAACTACATCCATGTCTGGAAGAAAATATAATACAAAGACATTTCATTCATTAACACAAAAAGGCCATAAATCGCATTCCTCCCAGTGCAATTGAGTGCGCGCCCATTTACGCACATCCACTTGTGCAAAATCTCGACACACCTAGCTGTCATTACCTGAAATGCAACACAAAAAAGGGGGTCAAAAATCACAGCTCTTTTCAGCTCTGCAGAAATAAACAGGATAAATGACAACTCTGTTCTTTGCCACTCATAAGCAATAAAAACTAATCTGTAGGATTCACCATAGTTGCTGTTTAAAAGTAAGTCGAGGTGATTATGCTGAAGGTGATTTCCGCTGCTCGTGCAAAAGGCTTCACAGGTTCTACAAAGTGGCCTGCAAGAAAACAGCACAAAGCCAATCACACGGACTTGCCACTCATCTGCAAAGACCCAAAAAAACCTTTAGACAAATTTGTTTTAAAAGTCTCTTGATAACATCTACAGATACACACAGGGGCTGGATTATAATGGCTGAAATGGTAATTATTGTTATTCTGAAGTTTAGGAATTGGCAAAAATAGTAATGACTAAACTGTACTGCACTTAATTTTATATCAAAAGAAAACATTGTAAATCACCTTACTTTCATCAAACTAGCCGTAACTAGTTACAAAGACGCAAAAGTCCAGACCTCGAGAGTTTGAAAAGGTTTAGTTTTTCGCCTCTCCAGATGCCAAATTTCATTAGGAAACATCGATGTGAGACACCGAATGTGGTGGCAGAATCTAGTCCACTATGTGGGAAAAGTGCACTGCATTCCAAGTCCCAATCAGCAGTGATGATGTGACCTAAGAGTAAGTGAAAAGGAATGCTGTAGTTTTGCACATGGATTTAATCATCAGCCATTATCTTTGGCAATTTGCAAACATTAATTATTGTTAATCTGCCTGCTAGTTGCAGTAGAATTAGCTGACAGGGTTAAGGTAAAAACACCTTACGTGGCTACGAGTAAACACTTAATATTTGCTTTTTAGGAGACTTATGCATCAAGTTGTAATGTATAACCTTTATACTTTTACATACCATGCGCATTAATTATTGAGTAGTGTAGGAACAGCATAGGTTTATGTAATGTAATTTAGATGTCAACACTTAATTTATTTTGTAAACCAAAATACTTACTGTAACATGGTAAAATTAAATAGTCCAACTCGAGTCACATTAAATGGACAAATGATATATGGACCTCACTACAATTTTTGGGCCTGAATAAACAGTCGATTCGAGCCAAGCTTCAAATGAATAAACCCTTAAGTAAATAAATAAATAATAATTTTTAAAAATCCCACATTTTCTTTGTAATTTGGTCTTGGGTAATTCCCAGCTCTCCTCTAACATGCAACAACTTCCAACTTTTTAACTTGCAAACTTTTCATACTGCTGCACATGCTGGGAACAAAGTGCTATCTGCCCTCTTCCATTACATGAGCTCACAGATGCCCACCATCGGTAAGTGTAGCTGTGATTGGCAGAGGACACACAACACGCCACCCCTTCTGGACACAAAAGTGTGTGGCACCATCAGGATTCAAAATTATGTCCTCTGACTGACAAAAAAGAAAAACATGGTTTAGTTATGTTAATTGCATTTCACATTAACTAAGCTACACTACAGAGCCCCACCAAAGATTTTGCATATGTGCCATAAGACAAAGGTTTACTTATATGCATGACTTCACCAAAGCGTTGCCCCAAATGGTTAGAAGCACAACTGGCCAGACATAGAACTGTCTAGCATTATGATTTGCTTTCACTGGAAATAAAAGGCCTAGCCCAAACCAGTTCTAGCATTGCAATTCGCTATTACACAAAACAGAGTCCATAAAAGATAATTTAGTGTTGGATAAGTGTTGGAATGAAAGGACCTGCAGAAAGACATGCCATAGCCTCACTGAACACCTTTTAGATAAAAACAAATGCCCGCAAGCCAGCCTTCTTATACCCAATGTCAGTGCCTGACCTCACTAATGACCTTGGTGCTGAATGTGCAAATCTATTTTCCATGTTCCAAAAACTAGTGGAAAGTCTTCCCAGAAGACTGGAGGTTATTATAGCTTAGTAGGGGGTCTGAGTCGATATTAATAGCCACGGTCTTGACCTGGGTGTTCATTAAGCACATCTGACTGGGATGATCTGGTGGCCCCAATCAATGCCTTCCTGATTAGTAAATTATTTTGATGACGCAATATAGGCCAAAGCTAAGACTAAGCAATGCTGGTAAACTACGTCCAAGACATATGGTGCCTGCCACCCACTGCAGCTGTTCCAGATAACTACAATGGGTGGGATGTTCCTAGAACACACTGCTCTCAGTTCCAAGCATGGGCATCACACCCATACTGAAATGCTGGGCAAAACAGATACGTCTTCCTATCAGCTATCACCCTACATTACATAAATAGATTTAGAAAAACCTCAGCACACCCACGTGCACATTTATGTCCCCCAGAGATAAAAACCCAATAGGAGCCCTCCACAGATCCCACGCTACAGCTGAGTTTCATAAATTAGTCTTTGACTAGAGAGACGTAGCAACAGGTGTGTGGTCAGCCTCGCTGCTTGAGTATTACTCACACGCTGAGCTAGAAAGATCAAAATGATCACATAAGCATTCCAGATACTTTGCTATTGGCAGGATTGAATGGTATGTTCCCCCATGATACCCCCAACCCAGCCGCGGAAGCTTACGCACCCCATGCGCCACAAATGCTAAGTTGATAACGGTGTGCTCTTTACACCCTTTAGACCTCAGTGACAAGAAAACTCTCCAGCTGCAGCCATATATCCACTGCTATTAATTCCCAAAGTCAGGCATTATATAGCAATAATACGGGGACACCATGGGTATTCCAGTTAACCTGTCAACCAAAATCCAGAATAATTGGCATCTTTATTAAGGATGGGTAAGAAAAGTTACGGAAATTTTTTTTTTTTTTTAATACTGTACAGTATATATAGCTCACATTTTAGCTCAGGGAACTAGGATGGCATGTCAAAAGCTTGACGAGAAAGGACCACCTATAAGCATCTTGGCACCATCCGTGGCACTAAAGAAATACCCTTAACATTTGAAATGTCAAGGATTTTAGAAAACAGTTCACCCCTGTCAATCCTAGACTCCAATGGAAACTAGTCTTTCCATTGCAGTAGGACATATGATTTGTAGAAACCATTTTTTTTAACTTGGGGGTTAGAAACCAAGGAAAATTTGGGCAGTTTGGAAACAAGGTTCTTGAGACAGAGCAGCAAATCTGATGTAGTTTGAATTTTATGAGCCCCAAAAAGATTGAAGGTCAATTCTGGAAATATAGCAGAACTTGAGACATCACCCTAATGGCAGCCTGATGTCATTTTTCTCTTTTAATCAACTTTGTTGGAATTCGTTGGTGCTGTGCATAGACCACAGATCCCTGAGGCCAGAAACAAGATTTCAAACAGCTCCCTCACAGAAGGATCAATAGCTGCGGACTGGAGTGATTGTCCCAATGCAACGGTTAATGACCATGTCCGCAATATGTAAGATAATCGTAACACTGCCATGAGAACGTTATAACAGGATCTGCTTTAAGTTTGTGGACACCGAGCTATTACCTGCCCATTGAGCTAGCGTTAGTGGGTCAGGCAGTCATGTCAGCGGGGTCGAGGTCAGGGCTTTGTTCAGGCCACTTCAGTTCTTCACACCAATCTAGGAACACCATGAGTTCAAGAAGCATACTTGTGTCATGATGGATCATATGGTCTCTTAGTTTCAGTAAATGCTTTTTTAAAGGTCTAGACTATAATTTGACATCAGCATTAAATCGAATATCACTGCAATGACAGTGTTGCACAACAATATACAATTATACACTTTTGAACCAAAACACAGAAGAACAGTGACACTGTGGAAATAAAGCAGCACTCCATAGCAGTTTAAAGCTCAGTCTGTGTAAAATAAATGTAATAAATAGGGTGGTATGCTGGGATCCCTTGGTCATATTCAGCAGTATTCTTTTCCTGTTTTCTTTTATTTGCTATTGATATTCATGTTCAGTTTAATAAAAAGGAGTGTTGATTTTCCCACCAACCAGTCTACTGTACTTCACTGCTCCCAGACCATTCATCTCATCTCTAAAACATCCAGTGGCTAATCCAATTGTTGAGATATTTTGGACATTTTTAAGAAAGAGCTGCAAATCACACTCATCGTAAAGCCAATAATACTTCCCTCATACGAAAAGATTATTGTTCTGGTCTTAAGGAAAAATATACGTTTTTCAGTATTCACTCAACAATAAAGCCAGTCATGTTACTCTGCAATGAAAAGGCTTTAGTCTTAAATGCAGTGTACAGCAGCCAGATCAGCACATTGTTCAAGCCAAAGTCAAAACTGGAGACGGCTTACGGTAAATGTGTGTTCACACACACACACACACACACACACACACACAGGGGGCAGGGCCTTTTGAGTAAAGTCTGGCTTGCAGTGAACTCCAGTGACTTATAGCACTCCATTTGTGCAGGGAGTCTGATTTAACCGAGACAGATGACATTTATTCCAAACTTACAAGGTTTCTACTTTTCCTCGCCAACCACACAGCTTCTCGCTCATGCTCCTTGGCATTCACGGCACGTTCCAGGACGCTCGCCAAGAGCAAAAAGCAAAGCATTTAAAGAGAGACGGTGGGAGGAAAAAAAAAGACCAATGAAAAAAAGGAACGCTTTGACAAGGAAGAAAGATGCAATGTGAACCAAATGAGATGACTCGCACTGCAATGACCAAAATCAGCATGAGACCTTATTGCCCCGTCTGCTGAGCACATGGAGTAATGGAGAAGTAGAGCGAGGGTTAGACAAGTATTTTAAGACATCTGGCAGCAGCATCACTGTGTACATTACAGACTGCAGATCCAGAATAGCCTCAGCAGCTCTCAACTCTGTCCTAGTTTGGACTCTTTGGTGGAATGCTGTATGCTAATGAGACACGAGCTCTCCTCCTCATAAAATGTCATGGCAGGCCACATGAGACATGAGCGGCACAGAACCAGTTGTACTGCTGTGGTCGTAAATTCCATGTGTGAAAATACACACTGACTCAGCACAGAGAGAGAGAGAAGGAAAAAAATGTAGGCCAGACAGCAGGCAGGAAAAGGATAAAAGGAGATAAAAGTAAATCACTGTGTCATGCTTCAAGAAAGGGATAGAGAGAGAGAGAGCATAATGCCTATAATAAGGCATGAGAAGAGAGAGGAAACATTTTCCAAGGAATATGAAGCTGTTGCCATTTCACACCAAGTTCTAGAAGTCAAAGCCTGAAGCTCATGGAAAAAAGAAGGGGAGGAATATAAAAAATAATAATAAAACAACAAAAGGCAGCAATAGAGAATGTGATTTCTCAATTATTTCACTTTAAAACAAACAGGGTGGTTTTAATTAGATTTTAAACCATGGATGTGCCTCCTACAGAGCTTTATATTCCTTGTGAAAATGTTCTCACTATAATTATATGTATCCCTTTCCCTCCGTCCCATTCTGAACATGACGGTACATCGTGAAGCAAATGATAGAATGCAAAACTTCCTGACTTTTATATAGAGATTAGTGATCAATTTTATCACAATGCCAATTCATGTTGGGTTTTATGTAGATAAAGTTTTGATAATTAAATTTTTACTTGACATGTAGAGGTCTAACAGCCGATCACATACAGTAGCAGGCATAAACGAATGACGACAGCTTATCAGTCTGCAGTTTTTGGCTTTTGGGGTCAATAGTACACACCCTTTTCCTACACAAAGCATTATTTAAGTTGCAGGTGAAGAAACCTATAGACGCGGTGGGGGGGGACCAGGGAGAGAGGCATGAAAATGACAGTGAAAGACAACTTGCAGTATCCTTCACAGCTTTGGAAATTGTTGACAAAATTTCAATACAACGTGTGGTCCGTATGATGCGCACACGTGTATATGCACGATTAAGCCAGTTGCCAGAGGGTGAGTGTTATAACCATACGTCATTGTTTAATTAACGTTACATCATCTAAATTTTTTTCTTCCTTGTTAAATATAAAATAAAAAATATTGCTCAGGTTGGGCGCGGACCCAAGTAAATATAACGTGCTAATAACCCCAAAGTGTACTCCTGCCCCACATTACATGCACATCATTTCCCATGATAATGGTGCATACAAGGAATGACAAGAAAACAGCAAATGGAACAGGTGTAAAGTTCATTTTCAGCATCGATACGCAACGCAACAATACGAACAGCGTACAGACGGGGATGGAACTGTTGATAAAATAGGACAGATCAGCTCAATTGTATGATTTTTAAGTTTGGTGTCATTTTACTTCACAGATTCAGATTCTGAAAAAAAGCCATGCTTTTTACCATTTTATTAATTAAAAAGCCAGAAGAAGGGGATCCTGAGTGACTCAGCACTAAAACATTAGCCATAGATTGTAAGTTTGATTCCTGACGATACTGAACAGATCAAGATCTGATGTTGAAGCAAGCAAAACTGGCTGTGCAACTCACTTATATCACTCCTTTGCCAATCACAGATGGGGAAAAAAACCTATGTGGTTGGCTGGCTTCAGTTGTCTCGGAAGAATCGCGTGTTAGACTTCACCCTTCATGCTGGTAGTTGTCGTGTGAGAAGCTGGAGTGGAGGTAAAAAATTTTACGCACAGAGTTTGTGGGAAAGTGCCTCCATTACTCACAAAACATTCAGTTAAACTCTTATCTTTATATGGCTGCATCATGATTCCCTAAATTGGCTTGGTCTTGCCTGAGTAAGGATCCCCCAGTGGATTGAAAAAAAAAAAAAGTAATTGAGAAAACTGCAATTCTGCCAAAAGTTAAATGTTATTTTTTTTATTATTTCCCTGGCAGTAGGGGCCTGTTGAAGTACTCAGGGTTTCCACCACTTACTGTAACAAAGAAAGCTCGAACCAGAAAATTTCAGCTCAGCTTCTATCATTCACAAAACTGTCATCAGTCTTGTTCACACTGACAAAATTGGAGTTTATATTGGAGATGAACGGATAATACGTGCTTTTACATGCACAAAGTATTTAATCAGAATGTAACTTTTTTGATATGCACAAAGTTGTTCTGCCTGCTGTGAAGTGTTTAATCTGCCAGAAATATAGTAGAAGAGAAAGATTTTTTTTTTTTTTTTTACTTTGAGGTTAAGATAAAAATTCAGTCTCATCTATGAATAGTTATATATTTTTTACTACGTATGATCTGGTGAGCCAAGCAGTACCCCTTCCTCAGCCAGAGACCCAGAGGATAAAACTAAATACATTTGGGAGAGAGATTTGCCCTCACTGAGCTTACTAGAAACTCATCATGTCATCTAATGTTATGTACCGCAAAACATGTGTAGAAAGAATATACCCATTCCGAAAAAAGAAAAAATCAGATCAAGTGTTTACATGGCTGATATTTAAGTTGAATATATTATCAAAGGTTTACACACCACCCCACTCACTTAGATTGAGAATTAATTCTTATTGTGCCAGACTGTTCAGTTGAGATGTTTACACGATGCATATTTATTTCTGAATGCACTGTTACTCCAATTATAGGGTCCTTAATATTAGGGAATAAATATACATTTAACAGTATACCGTTAAGGAAATAGAGTAAGGGTACACTAAAAAAAATAACTTGGTTTTAGTTTTTTAGTTAAAGCTTAGTTTAATCATAACGCTAATTTATATTACATCACAAACATCAGTCGGTGAACTATTCCAAAATAAATTAATAAATAAGATTCAGAGCTGCTACAGTCCCTTTCACAAAGCCTAACCATGGTGGGAATACTGCGCCATTATTGCACCTTGACTTTCCATGTTGAAGGCACGGAAGTGGAATTTAGAGGGGGTTGTTGTTGCTCCTTTAAACTGGGAACAGAGGTAGTGACGGAATAAAATCAACTCTGTGTGAAAAAAAAAAAGAAAAGGATAAGCCCTACCGCTCCACCCCCATTGTGGGACAGGGTCTGACTTTTTCCCCCAAACAGCCACTGACAGATTTAAAAAAAAAAAAAAAAAAAAAAAAAAAAAACAGTAAACAGTTACCAGATAAGCTGCAAGAACATGCATTAAGAACAATTAAGTAAAGTATGAACTGAGACTGAGGCTCATCAACAGTGCAGCATTCAACATTTCTTTATCAAATTAAAAATATTTCAAAATGTTTCAAAGTAAAACTTTACAGTACTTGGTTAAGTTTAGTATTAACAGGTATATTAAGGTGTAAAACACTCTTTTCTGAGAAATCTCACTTCCTACATTATGTCTGGTTACAAAAATTCAGTCTTGGTCATGACTGGTTAGGTAGCCACAGCTGTATGGCTAGCAAAAGCACCTCAGCGATCAGTTCACACAGCTACAGTGGAACCTTGGATTACGAGCAGAATTTGTTCCGGAAACGGGCTCGTATTCCAAAACACTGGTAAACCAAAAAGAGAGAAAGACTGTGTGTGTTTTCACTGTATATAAAAGGAAGTTGCTTAATGCCAGATTTGTGTGTAAATCACAGTGGGAGTGACAGAGGCATGTTGAGCGTGTTTTCTTAGCCACAATTTTTAATTTCAACGTTTACATACTCGGCCTATCTTATCATATGAACAAAGAGCACACTGCTAGCTATGGCACATTACTAGTGGTGATTTAATAACCAGCACTGGTGTGTGTACTCTCATGATGTTTTAGGTTTTTTTGGGGTTGCTACTTTGTCTCTGTCAAATTGGCTGGAGACAGCATCTGTTGACACTGTTCTGAAAGTCCCTTAAGTTGGGAATATATTCTGCAAGATATCCAATTAGAATACAACTGGGCATCAACTCTACTAAAGTTAATATTACGGGATGTAACCACCTCATTTAATCACAACAAGCCAGCTGACACAAACTTGCAACCATGGAGTTGTGTCATGGTGTTTATAAATAAAACACCAATTTGTAAAGTAGTTACACCTGGTGAACATGGCTCTTTAAAAATAATCATGATCTGATCAGCTAAGAGCTGCTAAAAACAAGCCTCAGTAGTAAAATAGCTTTAATAGAAATTTAGTACAAATTAAACAATTAATTCTAATAAATAATGTTCAATTTAATATCTATTTAATGTGGTAATAGGGAAGCTGGAGAAGCACTCCCAAGCCATGTGTCCTGCATGACTAGCTCATTATGTGCTACCAGATGTTCAAGTGCACCATCATAATGTGGTCACAACAAGCTGCCCTGGTAAATAATTTTATAAGATTTATAAAGCTCCAAATAAATCTTCCCCAAAAGCTTAACTATTCTCAAGAGAAAGTAGGCAAGTAGGTATTACACTAATTTAATCATAATTACATCATAACACTGTCTTCATAAACCACAGAAGATGTGTCCACTCCCCTGACTTTTAAGCTAACGTCAACTTCCGTAAACATCGTCTCTGGCTCTCACTCAGAGTTGCAACACTTTGGGAATTCAGAAGGATTGCAGCTTCCATTATAAGGCCTTAAAGCTATGGAAGGCGCATTGAAACCATTAACAGCAGGCTTTGATTCCAGACAGCAAGAGTTAGAGAATTACAGTAGTTAATCCCATGAGTTTTGGGGTAAGTGACGCCAAATGTACCACCCCTACGCAGGATAAAGTCAGCGTATGCTTCGCCAAGCCAAAGACATGTGCCATCTGGCACGAAGAGTCCTGTGCAACACCATGCTTCAGGAAAACTCCAAGTCCTCTGGCAAAAGCTACTGGAGCCTGACTTTCCCCAGAGGTAAATCAGCTGCTACAGAAACACATCTCTCTGGGTATAACACAATGACCATCTGCTGGCCCTGAAACAGCTCACTAACAGAAATAGAAGTCTGCTCCACCCAAGGGCAAATTTGATGGAGGGTCACAAGGAGGGTCATGCAAGGGGTTCCTGTTCAGTGAGGAAAGAAAGAGAAAGGGAGAGAAATCAGGAAAGATTGAATCTGTATGTGCACGATTATCTCACCATTTAGATATACAGTATGACAATACGTAATACGACACTGTCCTCTTATAAAACTTTTTTTTTTAATTCAGCTAAGTGAAAATACATTTTAAAAGCAGACTCTTTTCAAAACACCATGTGGCACAGTGCCATCTCTGCCTCCATATACATTCAGTCCCCTTCTCTATGCTGCAGAAGAGCAGACAAAATGGCTCCCAACACAGGATGTCCTCATTTTATCAGTTTAGATCCATTAGTGATGTGATCTGTCATAATTGATCTGGTTCACTCTTTCTCTTTTGAAGCATCCGGCCTCAACTCTCCAGAGTGCCTAATTGAGATAGGAGCTCTGTGTTTAGGAAACGATTGCAAACTCAAGCTTCGTTCAAGTTCCTCCGGGCAAGAATAATGAGCGAAGTCTCCTGGTTCCTCTTGCTGCATTCGAAATGGAATAACACCATTATGATGACAACATTCGCCCGAAGCAGCACTGAGGTGGGTCCGTATCAGGGGCCAAAGAGGACATGGGATGTCATTTGTTTATTAGTGGACGTCTAGACAACGTCAGGAATATCATCTTTATGGTAGCGGCACAAATCAAGCTCTTGGAATAAAGGTTAAATATTTTAGAATATATTAACAAAAAGTCTTATAGACAAAGTGAAACTGAGTTCATTAATAATTCATTGGTCTTTCATTTGATTTTGTCTTTAGGACAGTCTTTATCTGGCTTTACCTAATAAAAGACAAATGTTGGGCAATGAAGGAACCATATATCCTACTTGCATTGCCAAGTATTAGATAGATAGAGAGATAGTGAGATGGTCAGGTTTGTGTGTGTGTGTGTGTGTGTGGGGGTTGATTCAGTATAAATCTAAATTGAGATTCTTTTATGTGCCGACTTATGCATCTCCCCACTGTTTCCAAAATCGCTATTTATTACAATTATAATAGAGATCCATTGGTTGATCCACCTGTGACCAGAACTGCCTGTTTTCCAGCTTGATCGGACACAACCACTCATGTTGGACATAACTGATTTTGTGACGAGAGCACGACCTTCTAAATGGTGCAACAGAAATTTTTGTGCCGTTCCATTATCAAAAATGCATGCATTAAAAAGCCTTTGATCAGCCTTTTTTTCCAAAATTCTGCGAGCAAATTAGTCTGAAACCCATTCATTAGACACGCTTACACCAGCCTCAGAACACCATGAGGACTAATTAGCCTCGAAATACGGGCCCACACACCAGCGTGCTCACAAGTGCTCAACTTACTCAAGACCTAGGAGGCATTTGAGGCTGGAAAATGTCACCACTTCTTTATAATCGTACAGATGGTACACTCTAAACTATTCACACATTGCCACCCCAGGTGGTAGAAATAAATAAGTTGTGAAGTTTGTTTAGAAAAAATTATGATGGAGGATGTCAAAGGATATTGATGTGCAGTTCAGTAAAAAAAAAAAATAATAAATAATATTTTAATACATAAACGTAATTCTTTTATTACATTTTATTTTATTTAAAAAATAAATAATTTTGTTTAATATAATTTGAAGTTAAATGTTAAATTAGTTTATTTGAAATTGTTTAAATGCTGCATTTGATTTTTCAAGTGAGAAAACTAATAAAACGAATACAAGTTTAGTGTCATTTACATTGAATTACTCAAAAGCACAATT
>JAOTRS010000040.1:19779651-19793550 GCA_028565755.1 Dinotopterus cunningtoni
GTTGCATAAATTGGGTTAACAACTGTTTAATGCATTATTAAATACCTGGAAGGATAGCGTTGCACTGTCAACTTAAATAATAAAATGCAAAATAAATTAGATCAATCATGAACAACCAGGATTGGAGTCCATATGAACACAAAGTGAAGTGGCGAAGTGGCATGTTCTAAAAAATAATAATAATAATAATAATAATAATAATAATCAAATGACGAATCACAGCTTTGTATAATAGCAAGAGCGAGGCAAGAGCGGTTCCACATCCGGAGATAAGAACTCACAGCATTAGGACTAAACAGCTGTGTGGCCATAAGAAAACCACTTGTTAGTGAGAGCGTTTTCATTTCCTAGGAAGCATAAAGATTTTGCTATTTGGAACAATGGAAAAAGGTCCTGTGGTCTGATCAGTCCAGACTTACCCATTTACAAAGTAATGAGTGTGTAAAAAGGGTAAGAAGGGAAGCGTATTAAGCGATGCACGCATCATGCATAGTGGCTACTGTACAAGCCTCTGGGGTTGCTTTAGTTGGTCAAGTCTAGGCTCAGCAACGTTATGTGGCAATAAAATGAAATCAGCCAATGACTTAATATATGTGACCTGGTGACCAATCAGTACATTAAATCTTTTTCCCCTTATGGTACAAGTCATATTTCAGAACTCAAATTGTGAAATAAATGCTGGGACAATGAAGACACCAAGCTGTAAATATGGGTAGCATGCGTGACTTTTTTTTTTTGGCTGGGCAGTGTATAAATCCTTAAAGAAGCATGATGAGTCATTGTTTAATTAATAAACTAAGCACTGACAAATCAACATAATATGAGGAAACATTTCAGGAAGTGCTGTTATTAAGAAATAATCAACTTTATGGTATTAGCAGAAACTGCAGTGCACCACTTAATTCCACCACTGTTCATTTTCAATAACAGCAAGCCCCATCGCGTTTTACTTAATCTATGTGGCGCATACATCATAAAGCAGTGATTTTACAAAGCAGGGAAGTGTATACAGTTAAACTGCACGTTAAGGAATTTTAAGCTTACACTTTTACTAGCTTCTGCTCAAGAGCCTCTGAAAGTCGGTGAGTCAGGTAATATGTGCAAATAAATACGCCTATTTACAAAGCAAGTGCTCGCTACGGCACCCATTAACAGAAGAGCGAGAGGGAGAGTTTATTTAAGACTAACCAACCGGACTGCCCATAACTTTTTTTTTTACAATGATTAATCTCATTTTTCTTAACTTTGAGTAGACTTTGGTAAGAACATCTGCAATATATTACATTCTAGTAAATGTTATTAAGTGGATTGATCTGAAGTAAGTAACAGAGTGAAAGAGAAAAAAAAAGCAAGGAATGTCGGGCTTCTTCAGGTCATTCACCCTGTAAGAAAGCAGGTTGCCTAGTCTCTTGTCTTCGCTTCAGGGTTTTCTCAGGACACAGAATAACAAGGCTATCTTCACTCAAGACTATATTTATACTATAGATTTTTTGACTGTCAGAACAGTCTGAAGGTGTTTATTAATTTCCTATGAAGCAGAAAATCAACATAGAAATTTTATGCATTCTGAAGGCAAATTCTTAAGGTAAAAATTTGCACTTCAATATAAATTTTCCCATAAGGAATAATGTTAATTCCAATTTCCATCCACTCAAAAATATAACCAATATTACAAAAAATTAGCGGAAAAATCACAGCTTTTAAAAGCACACCGATGGCAATGTTGGTATTGTGGAATCACTTATTTGAAACAGCTTTCATTAAGTTAGAAAACTAATTTTCAATTCATAAACTCGCTACTACCATTCTTGGCTTTCCTACAGGTGGTGAACTCTGAACTATTCACACTTTTCCTGGGTGAATTATTTGTGAATTTTGTTGAGAAATAAATACTGTACATCAGATAAAAAAGATACATGCTGCTCAGTTAAATGTTAAACACTTACAGTATATTT
Source organism: Dinotopterus cunningtoni (assembly GCA_028565755.1). NCBI lineage: Eukaryota > Metazoa > Chordata > Actinopteri > Siluriformes > Clariidae > Dinotopterus > Dinotopterus cunningtoni. The sequence goes on from JAOTRS010000040.1 coordinate 19,781,607, forward strand.
GTATTTGTAGTTACTTTGTGTTTTTTAAATGCTACACTTGGTTTTTAAAAGAGGAAAAAATGAAATAAACAGGCTACATTTAATTACCGGTTAAACTTTTTAAAAGATTAAAATTGTAACAAAATTGGGGAAAATGTAAAGTCAAATCGGGATATTTATAAAATCATGAAACTCATAAAATCACAATTTTAATTGAATCGGCACCTAGGTATCGTGAAAATATCATATCGGTAGATGACTGCTGATTCCCACCCCTAAAGAGCAATATTTAAAAGTAAATTTGGCAATCTGGTCATGAGTAACACAATCCTGTATAATTACTATATATCAAACCAAACAGCTGATAGAGGTATAATCTCCCCGATCTCCACACAGCCTGAATCATTAGGCTCGATGCTCATATCATCTAGCACGCTCAATTCAGCATCCGCTCTCATCTAATCAAAGCTAAAGCAGCCATGCCGCTGCCAAAATCACTTCCGTCTGCTCCAGCAGCTGCCAAAAGCTTCCCGAGGTGTCCCTCAGACAGTAAATGATGATGTCTGCACTTGCTACAAGCAGCATAGTGACAGGATTATTTAGACTCGACATAGTCGTCTGCACCATGCGCTCTGCTGACCCTAGTTCACCTCGAATGACCCTTTCTTCTGCTTGACTTGCTGAAGACCTTGACCTTGCCTGGATGTTCAGACGATGCAGACAAGCCACAATGGCTTTTACACAGTGTATATGACAAGCGAAGAAGCGACAATAGAGAGGTTTCCTCCATTTTATGTACATTTTTTTTGACATGGTACAAAAAACTGGATCAAATGTTTCCTTGGAGAGATCCCAGGGCATGTGTGGTCTGATCTTTCTTCAGCTCTCCATCCATACATGCAATTAGTCCGCGTTTACTGCTTGACGTAAAACGATGCAAGACAAACCATATATCTTGTGTTATGTTAAAAGTGTAGGCCTTACAAAGAAAAAAAACCCTGTAGGAAGGGGGTAGCTTATTTTGCCAGTGAAGAAGCTATTAACACATGCATGAAAAACACCCAATCTTAAGTGCTTTATTTAATTGGTGTTTAATTACTGAGCATTAGAAGCTATTCACAGCTACCACGATTTCCCAATGGAACTTGACCCACATGCGTCAAGAGGTACGAGCAACTCGTGTGCCTGCTTGTGTAAACATGTGCTCAAGTGAGAGATGTACAGCGTCAAGAAAAGGGAAGGCGATGAGTCTTGAGTCTTCATTTATTGGGAACCCCACTTTGTCATGGTTCATCAAAGCTTGGGGCGAAGGCGGCGTCATGCGTCGCATCATCAGGAAGAAGCAGGCCGCAGGTCGTGACCTGTACAGAAGGACTCGGCTTTTTAAATCCTCCATAAAGCTCTCGGCAGCAGCGTAGTTAATTATAGCCTATCTTCTGGAGATAATTTATAAGGTCAATGCTCACACAGACACATGTCATAAAGGGCTGCGGGTGACAGCCATAGCTGAAGCAGCTGGAGATTATTATCACATGGAGACACGTCTTTAGTTCAGTTTATGACCTCTATCTCCTATTTATGACTTTGTGAATATTGCTCTGGGTTTGTGGTAAAATGGCTGCATGAATCCTACTAACATTTCCACATGCAACTGTTAAAAAAAAGAAAAAGAAAAAGAAATATCTGAGCATATGTTTCATAAATAAACAATGCAGTACCATGAAATAAGAGATTTGCAACATTATGCAAACAAAAAAAAAACAAGCATTTCTAATAGGGGCTACATGCTAACTGGTCAAAACCATTTCCCAAACTGTTTAAAAGACTTTTTTCCCCTTATTGCACAGACTAAGCCTATTTACAGCAAGCCTACACAAACCCAGCACGAGCACACAGGACGTTTATTTATGTCTTATGTGTTTGTGTTTAGCTTTTAAAAAAGAAAAGCAAAAGACGTCGCTTTAAAAAAAAAAAAAAAAAACTCACAATTAAAACTCACCGTTTTTATCCTCGTCTGGTATGAAACACGACCCCGTGGCCGTGTTCCCGGTGTTAAAACGCGTCCTGCGTGGCCCATTTAGCCCCAGGCGATGGGCTGTGTTAATTAGCAGCCCTGCTAAATCTCGTCCTGAGTCGTCCATGTGCTCCTCGACACACACAAACGCGCGCGCGCGCGCACGCGGCCACAGGCGCATACACACGCGCGCGCACAGCACGCGCACAGCAGCAGCAGTGCTTCTCGGTGACACCAGGTGACGTCATGGCTACAGAAAGATGTGCAGTGGAAAGGGTGAGCTTCACACTGACTCGCGTAAACTCCTCGTTTCTCATAGGCTTCATTTTAAAATTAGGCTTCATTTTGTCTGTGGTTGGATTTTTTTAATTTGGTATTTTGGGCAGAAAGACCTAATAATAATAATAATTATTATTATTATTATTATTATTATTATTATACAATATCATTATATGATAATAACAATAATTATTATTATTGTGGCAGCACTTTGGCTTTAGTGGTTAGCACTGCAGCCTCTCACCTCCAGGGTCCGGGTTCAATTCCCACCCTGGGTCTGTGCGCACGGAATTCGCATGTTCTTCCCATGCTTGGTGGGCTTCCTCCTGATGCTCCGGTTTCCTCCCACAGTCCTAAGACATGCAGAATTGGCTAACTGGCATGTAGTATGTATGTGTGTGTGCCCTGCAAAGGATTGGCAACCAGTCCAGGATCAACTCCGCCTCATGCCCTAAGTCTTATGTGATTGGCTCCAGGCCGCCCGCAAACCTATATACAGGATAAAGCGTTATAGACGATGAGTGATTATTATTATTATAATTATTATTATTATTAATAATAATGGCTCTGACATTACTGTAACCCAGTCCAGTATCAAACGGTTGAAAATGTAGAACATTTCGTCATTGTTCATTCATTCACCGGCTGTACTGCTTATTCTGTACAGAGTCACAGGACACCTAGAGCCTATCCCTGGAGAATTCAGGCACAAGGCAGGGTACTCTCTGGACAGGATGTCTATCAATTGCAGGGCACACATGCACACACACTACGGGCAATTTGGGAATGCTAGTTAACAAAATCTGCATGTCTTTGGACTGTGGGACAAAACCAGAGTACCCAGATAAAAACGCAAAAAGACGCAAAAAATCACTTTTATTAAGCTAGCAAAGAAGTTAACTGTTCCCCAGCCACACCAACCATAACTAACCAACACTGATCAAACTATTTTACCAGACCGATATTCATTATTTGTATGCATAAGACCGGAATTCTTTAGTTTATAATTAAGCTAGTGCTAGCTCACTCATTAACTCCCTCACCCAGGAGACTCGGCATGCACACACACTCATTCACATACTACAGGCAATTTGGAACCTCTAATCAACCTACGCCACATGTCTTTGGACTGTGGGAGGAAACCGGAGTACCCAGAGGAAACCCACCAACCACAGGGAGAACACGCAACTCCACACACACTGACCTGAAGGCGGAAACCCTCAAGCCTAGACGTCCGAGGCCACAGTGCAAACCACTACGCCACACATGCGGCATGTGTGAGCTATTGATAATAAATGTATTATTAATTAGCATACACCTATGTTGATTGTGTGTTTTATGTCTATTTTGCCCTGCCCATGTATTAATTGGGTCTAACCTGGACCACTATTGTAAAATGTCTGACTAGGCCCTTAGTGGGCCCTTTGTCCTGTTTTTGGTAAAACAAGACAACAGGCTTTTTCGGGGCTTGTGAAAGAATCACATGACCACATGGCTATTACCCCAATACACTGTATGGCCAAAGGTTCCTGGACACCTGACTACTCTCAGAAACCTGACCCATATGTGTATCTGGAACATCCAATTTCAGATTTAGTCTCCACTTTTTGTTCTGAGAAAGCTTTCCACTAGATTTTGGAGCATGGCTGTACAAAACAGGCACTGATCTTGGGGAAGGAGACCTTGAATGGACTTGGGGTGCAGCATCTCAGTGGTGTTCGGCTCACTGCACGCTCAAGTTTTTCCACTCCAAATTTGGCAAACCATGTCTCTACGGAGCTCACTTATAATTCATGCAGACTTAATGAACCATATTTAGGTCATGCTTTCTCACGTCATGGTAGCATGTTAGGTATTCTGACCAAATCTCAAGTAGCTTATTGAAAACTATAATGTAGCTGTATGGGGCTATTCAAGTTTCACAAAGGTAGTTGATTAGTGTGCTTTTCCCACTGTTTTTTAGAGACTTGTCACCCTGATTTTTGCCTTTATATATCAAAAACTCTGGATCAAGGTCCTGGGTTCAATTTGAAATCTTGGTACAGGTTGGTAAGGTATGTATAAGAAACATGCATATACCCGTAATGTAACTTTCCTTAGACTTTTCATGCATTACGAAATCTTACAAGGTCACTCTAACTTGTTAGAATTTGTATGTGTAAGCTTTTATTTAGGGTTAGGATTAAATCTAATCTTTGGGGTTTTTATTAAAGAAATATTTGAACTTTAGTTCATTGGCTAAGACTAAGTGCTTTAATGCTCATTCGGCCATCCAGTGAGACAAATGGCCAGGAAAGTGTTTTTTTACACTGGTGATAGAAGTTGTAAGGCTTGTGGCCTTTAAAAGGTTCACTTTATGACAACACAGCTTGTGTTTTGCTCATGTCTAATAAACTTTGTAAGCAAAACCTTCTAGTTAAACTGACAAGCTTTGATTTTTATAGCACTAACCTGAGGTCCACTTTCAGTACAGGCAGAAACAGGAATCGATAAATGTTAACTCATCACATGAAATAATCAATGATTTGACCTACTTTATCATTTCTTTTAACAACCTTAACTCATGTATGTGAACACTTAAATCCGTGCATCACTTCTGCACTGGAATTTTTGAAAAAAAATGTATAAAATTAAAATAAATTCAGCCTCATTGGAGACATGCGAATTAACAGGTGCACATCTTGCAAATGCAAAGTAGTAGTCTTTAATACTACAGTCTCATTCACACAAATGGAAAACATGGGTACCATGGCTATGCCTCATTGTCTGGAAATCAAATCTAAACACACTATGGGCTAATGACTGATGTAAAACTTTTGTTGCCAGAGTGAAAATTCAAGATTTTCAGTAGGACATTTGTAGGTATTGCAAGTCATAAACAGCCGTGTGACATTTTAAAGTCTGAGACCAGGATCATTTTTCTAACTCATTAAAAGCAGTTAGGAGAGACTATTTAAAGTACACTATAAATGACCAGAGGATGGGGGGGGGGGGGGCGGGGGGTGCTGCTCAGGCCAAGTCAAACCTGTCCAAGCAACCATCTGATTCAAGACAACAAATCCGTCCTAACTGCAGCAATGACTATGGATAATTCCGGGTGGGTCACTGGTGCTTAAATCCAATTACTCCTCTCCAACATAAAAATTTGAGGTCCTTTAACTTGGTTACACATTGCATAATAGAATTTATAATATGATCAAGTAAAAGCACATCTAAGTCACTTTGATTTGTTCACAATAGGACTCATGCTTGGATTTTTATTGGTCTTTAAAAGTACAGCATTGTAACAAACTGCTACTCAAGCCCTTATCAAGAGCAAATCTAAGGGTTTGTGGCATGGTGAATACATCTTTAAGTGTACTAAGCACTTTGAGATAAAAACCAATTAGAATATGGACTACAGCATGGCATTTTGAAAGGCCTCAAGATTTAGAATACAATTCCTGAACCCCAATCTAACGGCCCCAAATTCATGACGGATGTTAATCATGACTGACTGTGACCCCAAAAGTCAGTCCCAACCTTACAGTACCCATTCTACTCAACCTTACCACCACTTCATGCAAGTTTACTCCAAACAGCACATGATACGACAGCAAGTCAAGATGCTAAGATTTGTAAAAGCTTGATTTCTACAATAGCAATCCATGATTGACAGCCTTGAATCAAAATGAACAATGACTCAACTTCCATTTAAAGGGGACTCAGGGTAACCGCACAAGAATAACCTCAGAAGACTAAGCATGGTGGTATACAGACCTGCTTCAAGTGCCTTTTAGTATCAATGATTATTATTATTTTTTTTTTTTTTTTAGAAAAAAAGACTAAGCAAGTCATACTTAATCAAATGCAATTTATAAAGAAATGTATTTATGATTGACAAATTACAGTATCTTAATATATCTGGAAATATGTACAAAAATTACAAAATAACCCAAAAAGCATTAAGTTAAGACCAACAGTGAGGGAAACTGCTGTCCATTTGCTAAATATAAAATTAAATACAAACAGTCCAAGACCAAGCCAAACGAGGCAGTGTAAATACATTAAGGTCAAGTTCTGCAGCCATGATGGGGTGCAACAGAGTTCAAGTCCTATTAGTGCAGCACCATCACAAAGTCAAACAACTCAAGGGCTTTAAAAAGTCCCAGTCCAGAGCGGCTCAGGAGCTGCTCAGCATTTCTAGTCTCCTTTTTAAGTGCTCACACTTCTTTCTGAGCTGCTCTTTCGAGTGCTGGAGCTTTCGCTCTTCAGTCTGCAGGCCCTCAATGAACTCCGTTGCCTTTTTTAAGATGACCACCTTGGCTGCCTTCTCGTTGTTCGCCACGGCCGGGACCTCGTCGCGCAGCGCGAAGAAGCTCAGCTTGAGCTCGTTGCGCCGCTGCCGCTCGAGCACGTTGTGAGTCCGACGCTTGTCGTTATCCTCGGAGTCTGACGCTTTGGGACTCGTGCACTTGCGGCTCGCGCCGATATGTCTGTGCGCCCGCGAGCCGCTGCCGTTGTCGAAGCGGAGCCGTTTGACAGCCGGCTGCTCTGTCCGCGTGCACGGCTGTGCTGCGTAGTTGTGCTGCTGGCTGGTCACGTGACACCGCTTTAGTACAACCGGGCTCGAGTCGCATTTCTTCGCCGATTTCCTTTTATCTACTGTCACGACATCGATTTCCTCCTCGTCCTCTTCCTCATCCTCCTCTTCAACCTCGTCGTCATCTGTAGAAAAAAAAGGGGGGAAAGGGATACGTTAAATCCCAAGTCTAAATCAAAGCCACACCCACTCCAGTAAACGCCTGGAATTCCGCTTATTCAGTCCAGACAAGCAGCAGACCAGACCACGCCCCCTTAATCAAGCACTAAAGCGTTAACGGTTTAACGTTACACTGCACGATCAAATATAATAACCGTTAAACGTTCGATTTTCTTTTAAAATTATAACACCAGTGTGTAATCATGTCGTAAAGACTTACCGGACTCACTGTCGCTACTACTGCTGCCGCTGTTGGGTGGAGTGTCCATCAGAGAGCTCTCACACTCCTTACTAAACTTCACACACTCAGAAAGCGGGTAAGGAAACACCACAGAAGGATCGATACACTCCGAAACGGAGTTCATGTTAACGTCCTGTAAGTAGCCGGCGTTTGAGACGGAGTCCTCGGAGCTCTCGGGTTTAGGAGTCGAGGCTCTCCGGGCCGCCCTGAGAGACGCTAGGCGCTCCGAGACCACCCTCTCCAGCTTCGCCGCTGCCGAGAAGCCGCTCCACATGCAGTCCTGGATGATGATGGACTTGAGGAAGGACTGCGACGAATCCGAGTCGCAAATGAAGCTCTGGTTCACCGCGTCGTCCCCGAGAAACTCGGTGACCATCTCGAGCTGATCCGCGGTAGACGGGAACGAACTGGAGAAGGACGAGCGCCGGCTCGGGGACAGAGGAGGGGTGGGCAGGAGCTCGAACTTCTTCCAGATGTCCTCGCTGGGAGCCGGCGGCTGTCCGTGCTGCTGCTGCTGCGCCGTGTAGAAGTCCTCCTCCTCCGTGTCGAAGTAAAAGTAGGGCTGGTACGAGTCGTAGTCATAGTCGTAGTTCTTGCTGGCCACGTTCAGCGGCATGGTGCCTGCCTTCAAGGGAAAAGAGAAGAGTGTGAGTTAAAAAAGATAAAAAAGTCAGGATCATCTTTACACTACCACTGACTAGGTGTCTTAGTTTAGTTTGCATGCACAGTTGAAATGGTCAGAAGGTCATTCATTGACAGCTTGTCAAACAGTTAATAAACACTGAACTAGCTAAATGTCATGCAATTATAGTGTTGAAGTGATGTCCTCACCGGTGCAGTGTCTGAAGAGAAACACGAAGGAAAAAAAATATTCACACAGCGTCCAAGTTGAGTGAAAATAATAATCCCGGGGCTTTAAACTTCACCGCACCGGTCTGTTCCTAGTGAACTTCTGTTTGACACTCAGCGCGCTGTGATTTCTCCTGCCGGTCACCATTCACTGCGAAACTCCCACAAGCCGGCGCCTTTTAATCCTGCCCAGGATTTCTCAGTGTATCAATACGCCACACACTGCCGTTTCCCGCCAAATGATCATGGCGTAGTAAAGCAAAATAAAAAGCAAACCGCGCGTTCTGTCCTCCCTATTGAGCCATATCAATCACCAAACGATATCAGACAAAGTCTTTTTATTTGTGTAATCATATAGTTTCATTAAAACCTAGTTATAGACGGAACTACTTTGTTTCGCGGAGGATTGAGTGCGTGTTCCGAGTGGGCGGAGTTTAGAGAAAACTACAGGTTGTGTAGACGGGCGCAGTGACAGCAGTGCTGTCAGACTCACACAGACCCAATGTCAAACACTGACCTGACAAAAAAAATCTGATGTTTTTAAATTAATATATAATATATACGTTTATAATATAAATATGCTCATATTACATATTTAAGATACGAAAATTAAAAACTAGCTGTTTTAATTATATTTAAAAAGAATCATATTTACATAATTGACTATATTATACACATGGTGGGATATAAAAATACTTTAAAGCCTGACATCATCATGGGTACTTTACCCAACATACCCAATTTAGGTTCAAGGAGAGCGATGTCCTGTGTGAACAGTGGTTTGGATCGCCCTCTACTGGATGAACTCACTACTCTTTGTATATTCACTCACTTATGGTCTATACCGCTTTATCCTGTATACAGGGTCGCGGGGTGGGCCTGGAGCCTATCTCAGGAGGGCACAAGGCAGAGTACACCCTGGACAGGTGCCAATCTATCATAGGACACATACATTACAGGCAATTTAGGAGCGGCAATTAAAATCCGCATGTTTTTGGACTGTGGTAGGAAACAGGAGTACCTGGAGGAAACCCACCAAGCACGGGGAGAAGATACCAACTCCATGCACTCAGACCCGAGGCATGAATCGAACCCTGACCCTGGAGATGCTAGGCGATGGCACTAACCACTAAGGCACCATGCTGCCTTACTTGTATACTGCACTTTAAAAAAAAGTCTGCTCAGGAGTGTGACAAGTTTCACATGAACAGTGGAGGTGCTTTCATCATATCAGATGTTTGTAATATTTTTAAATTAATTATTTATTGATGAAAACTTATATAATGAATAAATTTCCTGTAATTTCTTTTGTAACATACTCTAACCATATTAATATCATACATTCAGCAGTAGCTTTGTGGTGGTTAATCTGGTCAAATTTGCTAACTGTCCTTAACTATTTCCTGGATGGCATGTGCAATGCAGGGTACTATTCACACACACAGTACATTCATATCCACATAAATTCTTGATTTTAGGAGGGACAAGGAAATCAGAGACCCTGAAGGAAACCAAAGTAAACATTAAAAACTCCACACAGTTTCAGGATTGAACCAGGACCCATGTTCCATTCTCATTTTTATAAATTCTATTCTCATTATTATTATTATCAGTAGTAGTAGTATTTATTATTATTTTTAAATTATTATTAGCAGTATTACTAGTAGTAGTATTTTATTTCATTCATTTATTTAAAAAAAATATATGATCAAGTTGTCTTTGCCCAATGTCCATTACTATTATCTTGGCACAGTGTTTAACCTTCCGTGTAGGGTCCGCATCAAAAGTGTTATTTTATGAAACAATACAAATTCTTAACAAAAAAAAATTATAATGACCAAATAGTGAGAGTGAATAAATTGTGTGATTTAGTGATTTAGAGGCGGTGGAGCTTTATTTACATATGCAAGTAATGTGACATTATCAGTAAGATATTATTAAGTGGCCTAGTGGGTAGTACTGTGGCCCCGCTCCTCCAGAGTCAAGGGTTTGAGTCCCACGTCTGGTCTGTTTATGAGGAGTTTGCAGGGAGTCCATGAGAAAAATTGCCCCTAGTATGAGCTTGTCCCCTGCAAGAACCTGGCTCTGAAGCCCTAGGACTCTGATAACATTCTTTAATCATTCATTAATGTTTATTAACTGCTTTTCCCAATGAGCATCACAGGTGATCCAGAGTCTGCTCAATGATGCAAGTAAAGCAATAAATCAAGGCAGGATCACACCCTGAACAGGATGCCAAACAACATTCTTTTTCAATATTGATATCTTAGGAACAAGTATTTAATCTTGTGCTGTTTTATTAGCATGATTTAAGTTGTCTGGCTCGTTAGGTTTTCAGGAGTTCTTGCTGATCGGCTCTGGCATTCAAATGATATAAAATACGACATCTGATTCTTTCCTGGCATAGATATACTCAATAAAAACGTTTCTCCCAAAGGTTCTTTGGATGGTTGATAATCAAACACACACACACACACACACACACACACACACACACATTTTATCTCTTGCACTCCTCACTGATTTCACCACTGCCTTTAAGGAAACCCCCACAGATCAATTCTGATGGCTTCCGCTGGCTTCAAATACCCTGACTAATCCAGCCAATCAGGACAGAGGGAGTCTCTGCGTGCCTGTTAGTCATATTGCCTGCCAATTTAGAAAGCTCCCCTGGTGTGTAACTGAATGTAACTCAATATCAATACATTATACGTAACAAACACACTGTGTTTTAAATTAAACTAATATTGATTCAAACAGGAAATGCAATATTTTTAAGGCACCTAGCTAACACTCAAGGTATGTATTAGTACTGGGATGGTGGTAATTTTGTGTGTAGGAGCATTCATTCATACAACTCATCTTTAGAGCTCAACTGTACAAAAGGGATTAAATCAGTAACACACATGTACAATCTAAGTGAGACCGGTTATGAACCTGATTAATGTATATAAAGGTGAGGAAAGTATGATTAACATTAGAGCTAGAATTCACACACACTTCTGACACTGACAGTGATGGCATTTCAACCTCCAGTTTTTTTCAGTGTTTTTCAGGGTGAAATATTAATAGTGTTCATGTTAAATTAAAATAAAGAAAGAAAGAAATTAATACATCTCCAGTTTAGATTACACTCACATTAGTTTAAATCTAAATACAACTACGGCTTTGGGAATTTAGAGTACTAAACAGGCACGGATATAAAATTTTAACATCAAGGGTTAAAGGGCAGCATTCCTGTTTCAGGTGTAACCTTTTTTAAGTACAACCCAGATATTGCTCCAAATTTCCAAATGGTATGACCTAGCCTGGTTTATACTTGCAAATAGATTTTCTTAGACTTTTCTTCCTAAGCATTCTTCTAGGAAGTAGAATTATCCCTTGGCAGTGCTATCAAGTGTTTAGGGTTCCCTTAAGCGTGCCTTGACGTAGAGCCATGTTTAGGCATGAGAAGAGCCAGCTGGGTGAGGGAGAGCCTGAGGGAGGTAGGAGTGTGTTGCACTATGAGCGATCTATTAAAGGGTTTTGTCTCAGGGCCAACTGGGCAGAAGGGGAAAAGCCTTGACCCTCACTGCAACTGGAATCTACCTAAGGCCATGTTCAGATTTCAGTGCCATCTGTGAAAGATTTTTTAGTATATTTCTTTCTGGTCTAGTATCTGGGTAGTATCAGCCAGCTCTGAAAGTATTTGGAAATCATAATGAAACCCCTTAAATGATATTTTAACTTTTGGAAACCTGAATGTCCTCATATAAAGACGTGAGAGGTTTCCTAACTTCATTGTCTATATATCCTTATATATATATATATATATATAAGGAATATAGGTATAATTCAGTTT
>JAOTRS010000040.1:19812229-19827161 GCA_028565755.1 Dinotopterus cunningtoni
ATCACCTTTTTTAATCTCTACATTTTTTTAGGCCATTTTAATTACAATTTCCGGACCTGTAAATCACAATTCAGATTACCTTCAATACAATAGTTCAGATCACTGGTGTTATATAGTAATTACACAAATAAAATGCCTGAAAGCACTCAGCTGCTACCCTGTGCATAATGCAATGAAGCAAAAGAACATGAAAAAAGTAATTAAAAAGGCCTATGTAAAATGAGACCTGTGATCAACATTACACGTGCCATTAAATTAACACAAAGATCTAAAGCAAGGTTTGGAAGCTAAAACAGTCTGAAAGTGTGAAAATCAAGCTGAATTTATAACAGTAAAAAAAAAAAAAACCCTGTACATAATAGACCTTGACCTTGCAAACTTGACCATAAAAAGGGTGTAGACAAATTCCACTGAAAGTTTCACTATTTATCAGTTTGAGCTTTGGCTTACGTGAACATTCTGTGAATGTCTATTTAGCCCGGAATTTTAACAACTTGAAAAAAGTTTGGTTTACACCTGTATATCTGAATTCTAAATTATCAATATTAATACAGCATTAGTGATCATAACAGAACAGAGTAAATAGAACAGTCTAGGCAATAGCTCTAAAAATGACAAATAATGTTCATGATCACACTTTAACAACTGAGTCCTTGTATGAAAATATACGTAGTGGGATTTATTGTGAAAATGCAATTTGTAAATATGAATTAGAGGCTCAGATGTGGTTCTTTCTCAGCTTCACTTGAGTCAGAGGTTCATTTGTGGACAAGACACACTGTAGATAGACATGATGCCTATCACATTTGCTTAATGTTTCTGCTTCAAGTATATGTGATTACTGCATTGCTGTACCAAGCAAAAAAAACATTCATTGGAACTGAGTTAAGAACTACAAAACCTGAACGGACAGTGGTAAACTGCAATAGAAGTGTGCTCAAAAAAAAAAAGAAAAAAAAAAGAAAAGAAAAATTGAATGAATGACTATGATCAGAGATTACATAAGTGCTTGGTGAAGAAATATACAGTAGAAATAATTGTTATGTTATATAGTGTAAGTAAAGACATTTCCATACACACACAATGTGATGGGAACTCACAAAGTTGGGACTAATCATCTCTGTCGCTATAAGAAATCCACTTCATTAGAAAAAAAGGCCTCAGTTTGCTAGGCACCATAAAGTTTAGACTTTGACACAATGGAAAAAGATCATGTGGTCTAATGAGTTCAGACTGACCCTATACCAGAGTGATGAGTGTGTTAGGGTAAGAAGGGAAGCACATGAAGTGATGCACCCATCGTGCATAGTGTCCACTGTACAAACCTCTTTAGGCAGTGTTATGATCTGGGGTTGCTTCAGTGGTCAGGTTTAGGCTCAGCAACATTATGTGGCAATAAAATTAAGTCAGCTGATGACCTGAATGTCCTGGATAACCAGGATATTACATCTAAAGAGTTATTCTTTCCTGCTGGAACTGGCATATTCCAGGAAACAAATTGCGAAAGAGTGGTTTTGGGAACATGAGGAATGAACTGGCACCACACCACAAAGTGTTTTTTAATAGTGTATGATTTTAGATCGACTTTACAACTTGCTAGTTTATTCCTTTTGCTAGTCAGTTTTTTTGTGCATCTTTTTAAGATGGAAACATAAATACATAGCCTTATGAATAGTGCTTTAATTTCACATATACTGTAACTATGAGTAAATTTGAACTATTTGTTTTTTTATTTGTTAATATTATATAACCATAAGTAATAATGCAATATTAGAAGAAGAGCAAGGATAGAAGGACACAGAGATACAGACAATTTCCTGCATTTTGAAAAACTATTTTGTTTTCCATCTCATTATTGCCTTAAGCAGCATAAAATAGACAACTTCCATAATTGTCTTTTTACAATGCATTTTTCCAGCTCTCTTCAACAAGAACATTTTTATTTAGATAACATTTTATTTAGATCCAAAATGACAATATCTTATAGAATGCTTTCATCATATTGGCAAACTACTACCTACTTCCACACCTACATAAATTAGCATTAATGACCGTTTCATTTAAACTAGGTAGACTGGAGTGTGTCATGTGCATTTGCCATGTAAATAAAGTACCAATGGACAACAGCTGGTTTCAATTCCTCTTTAATCAAGTACTCTTTGCTGTAATTTAATATTCATCATATGCGTGTGCACACAAGTGTGTGAAATCACTGACCTCAGTGGCTGCAGAGGTGCCTTTCAGGTCACGGGAAACAAACAGGTTGACGATGGGTCTGCTGATCCGCTGTGTGGCTAATATGAGGGCCAGAGGCCACCAGAAATTCAGCATCTTTTTAATCGTGGCATCTCCCTACACACAGACACAAACCAAATAAAGGTCCTACAGAAATGCATTTGCACAATCATCCAGAGTTATCATGTGCATCTGTGAGCTCACGCATTCCTCTTATCCATAACGGCGTGTGAGCAACAGCTTGATAAGATGCATTCGGTGGCTTCACATGCCTCAGAGGAAGCCTGTGTTAACCTACACCAGGCATCACTAAGTGGCGGACCCAGACCTAGTGACTGTTCTATCTGGACCTTGATGCTTTCCTGATAAGTTAGAGAATTAATATAATTGTGAGTTCAATTCCCGGGTGATGCTGTAACCTCTCGCAGCCGGTGGTCTAGAGAGAGCTGAATGGCCGAGCTCTCTCAGAGGGGAGGGATGAGAGGTACTTAGTGCTCACATCAATCACGGCTCTGCAGCCAAGCAGGGGCGTCTGTGAGCTCACGCAAGCGGAAGGAGCGGATAGCGCTGTCCTCCAAGTGTGTTACGCCGCCCAAGCAGTTCGAAAAGATGTGATCGGCTGGCGTCACGTTTTTTGGAGGAAACATGTTATAGTTTTCGGCCCTCCCGACTGAGTGGTAGTAGGTGCCTTAATGTGGGAGGCCCCTAGTGACAGGGAGGAATTGGACACGACTAAATTAGGGAGAAAATCGGGGGGAAATCAAAAAAAAAAAAAAAGCAGTAACATGACAAAACACGGGTTGTTTGTGCAAACATTTCCGCAGTGATCCAGGGAGTGTAAAATACCAAAACTGAGAGCACAGTATGACAGAACTTAAATTTTTCTTCAGTACCCCTGACCTACACCCTCCTTGTTTGGTAGGGAGAGCTTGTCTGCTAAGAGAGTGCCCTAAATGGTGGGAATTGGACATGACTAAATTAGAGAGAAAATCAGGGGGAACAAAAAACGGTTACAAAGCCTGTGTGCATAACATTTGTCTTTAGTGTCCATTCTGTAGGTCAGTGTGCATATAAGCAATAATAAGTTCAAGAGCTACACACCCCAACCTCAGGGCCGCTGGAGTCCGGGATGTTGTTGTGAATGTTTCGGTAGTAGCCCAGTCCAACGATGGTGAACCGCACCAGAGCTCCCATGTACAGAGACAAGATGGGAATCAGCAATGGCTCCACACACTCCAGATGACTGTGCAGTAAGATAGCCACGAAAACAATCTGGAAGGGAAAAAAAAAATGAAGTAGTTAATGAGGC
Organism: Dinotopterus cunningtoni; assembly: GCA_028565755.1. Classification (NCBI taxonomy): domain Eukaryota; kingdom Metazoa; phylum Chordata; class Actinopteri; order Siluriformes; family Clariidae; genus Dinotopterus; species Dinotopterus cunningtoni. The sequence goes on from JAOTRS010000040.1 coordinate 19,815,774, forward strand.
TTCTGTGCAACAAACCAATGACCCATAAAACAATTAACGAATGAGGTCAAACTGAGTGTAGTGGTAAATATATCAATAAAACTGCAAACTGCCTGAGTGAATTAACATTTAGCGGGTGGAAAGTGACAATGAATGACTGCCTTTACCTGAGCTACGACGTCAGAGATCGAGGCGCAGCCAACCAGGAAACTGCGCTTGTGCTTTAGTAAGATTCCAGCATGGGTCCAGGCCTGGAAATACACACATTTCCAAGAACTCAAGTCATGGTTGATTACCCCTCGAATTCAAACAGGTTGCTCTAATATTAGCACCAGGATATAACGATGAGCTGCTGCAAAATTGTCCCAAAGGACACCGTGCCATTTGGAAGCTATACAACATGTACAGCATGGACACAAACAGAAGGATACTGCTGGGCCTCCAGAACAGAACAGGAGGTGAAGATTGGCACTGCAAGCACAAATACATCCCCACAAACACTCACACACACACACATACACACACACACACACACACACACACACACACACACACAAATATACACACTCCATCTGTCCTGAAAAAAAAGGCATGCCAGTTCTAATGGTCTGTGGCATGACTGCCAGCAATGTGAGAATTGTCAGTGTTTGATAGGAGATGGAGAAAGGACAGTGAAACTGCTCACCATGGCATCCAGAAGAGGAAACGCAGCCAGGTAGAGAAAAGCCTTCCTGGTCTTATTGCCCACTGAGTCGTCCACATGATGCAGTTTGTTGATGATGTAGTAGCCGAGGTCTGTGTAGGCTGGACCCGACATAAAATAAAAATATACTCATGGACAAAAGAAATTATACACGTAAAATATTATACAAATATTTGTATAAAAGTTATGAAAACTCAATGTCGTTTGCCTTGTTACATTAAGAAACTCCGGTCATGCTAGTATGGATAACCTAACTCACATCTTCTTACGAGGCGCCATAGATGAAATTTGTCTGTGATTACAGTGGTAGCTCAGCATATGAACACCTCACCTCAAAAATTTTTTTTTGCTTTGAGAACTGAAATTTTGCAAGAAATTTGCATAGGAAACATTTTCGCCATTTGAGTGATCAATCCATGCCGAACTGAAGAGCCAATACATTTTTTTTTTTGCATTTTATGCAAGATTTAGTGAAGACATAGCCCCATGGATGCCAAGAATGTTAGCGAGGACAGTAGCAAGAAGAAAACTGAGCCACTTTCAGTTTCTTTTTGAAAACAGGTTGTACCAAGAGAAATCATAAATTAAGGTTAAGTGAGGTTTAATGTCCATTTAGTTCATATTTTACTTAATCTACATGTCTTTTTTTAAATGTTTCGATGGTTTTTATATGCAAAAATATGATTATAGTGTTATAAATTGATAATATTGGTAATTTTTGGGTGGCTAGAACGGATTATCTGCATTTACATTATTTCCTATGGTAAAATGCGTTTCATAATATGAAGTTTTGCCTTAGGAACTCCTCCAGCAAGGATTAAATTCGTATGCTGAGGTACCACTGTATATCCAGGTGACATGTCTTGGTATAAAAGTAAGGAATACAATCTAATTGTGCATTTTGGTTTCACACTCTAATGCCCCATTTAGACAATGCTGGCAGACATCACCAGATGGTTTGGAGTTGCTAGGAATAACATTTTCAGACTATGGGACAGATTCAACAACTGTTTCCACTGCTGATCAAGGTCCAATGCCCAAACAAGAGAGATTAATTAATTCAAGACAGACTACTTCGATGGCATCATTTCAGAAATTGTACAGAAAATGCCGCCACTGCTGCTGCCGGTATTCCAGGGTCCCACACAATAAGTTGTCATTCAATGACATAGCACCTGGACTTGCTGGACAAGCAAGGACGTGTTGACTCATTGTCAACGTTGTCTGATTTTTAAACTTCTGGTGCTGATGGACATAGATTTTTTTTAACCTACTTAATTGACAAAAAAAATTGAAGAAATTTATTTGTTCATTGTTTCTCTTGTCCATGAGTATACATCAATCAGCAATTTTGGCACGTAAAAAATTCTACAAATAGATATTACTTGTAGAATGAATCGAACATTATTCTATTATATCAGTACAATATTAATGCAAAATTTTGTGGAAACCAGACCACCACAGCCAGAACATTTCTTTCTAGGACCATGGGCATTAATAAAAGAGTTGGTCTCTACTGTACTTTTCTGCTATATAATAACTTCCACTATTCTGAGAGGGATTTCTACTAGATTCTGAACCGTAGCTGTGGGGTTTGGTGTTCATTCAGCTACATGAACATTAGGTCACTGATGGTAAAATAAGGCACACAGTCAGTTTTCTAGACTCCCCACATGTGTTCAATGGATTTGAGCTTAATTGTTGAGCTTAAGGCTCTATGCAAGTTACTCAAATATTTCTATATCAGCCTTAAATTATTAAAAAATATATTTTTATATAGCTTGCTTCGTGCACAGAGGTAAATTCATGGTAGAACAGGTTTGGACATGAAAGGAAATCATAAAGCTACAGCATACAAATATATCCTATTTCTGCTTTTAAGGTTTTCAGAAGAGTCACATGTGCACATACTTTTGGCTTTAGAGTGTAGATAATTACAGTAGTGGCATGTGTGTATTCTTCCTATCTTGCAGCAACAATTCTGAAAATTATGATAGATAAAGTCTGCTTTAAAAAAGTCACACATAGTAAAGGTATACTACAGACTACAGACCCCCCTCATTCCCTCCCTCATTCAGTCCTCTTCCTAATTTTATTCTTCTGTTTCACTTATTTGCATCCCGTAGCCTTTTTTATTTCTATCAACCTATCTTTTTAAATTGTTTTTTTCTCCCAAAAATGTATCCCTAGATTGTGTGACTACTATAGTAGTATTAATACTAAAGAAGTATAACCAAGTGATAATGCAACGTTCCCCCTCTACTAAATTATCTGAACATGCACAGGATCTTAACAAGAACATGGTACTCAACAAGGCACACTGCCAAAGCTTTAACAGTGTGGGTTGTTATCCTGTCATCATCATATTATATTTTATGAGATAGTTGCCATCTTGAGCCCCATAATAATTCAAGTTTTTTTTTTTTTTTGCGTCAGCATCATCAACTAGCTGTATTTCGGTACATGGGCGAGACCGCTGCAACCTGTGGAGCACCAAGTAGGAGGACAGCAGCGTTTTAATGGCCATTTAACTACAGTGTCTAAGTAATGCCATATTTCCATCTTTGTATCTCTTTCTGTAAAAGTTAGTGCACTTTGGAAGAGATCCATCCATGCAAAAGGAACACACTGAGTAGGTGTAAAGCTAGCAGAAATTCTCAGTGTCAACACAGCGGATGGAAGCACAACCGTGAAGAGTGTTCTTTTTTGAGTCATTATCACCAAGTGTTGTGTACATATGAAAATTACTACCCAGTGCACATCTGGCATCAAAGCTGAGGTCAAAGACGTTTTTGTCGGTAATGCTGAGAGGCCAAAAAAGTCTAAGTAATGGTCTCTAATCAAGAGACGCGTTTGTGGAAAGCCCAATTTGAGGGCTACAATTTAAAGGGAAATTTTCAGAGGAACATAGTAAAGAGTTTAAAATGGTCAGATAATAAAATGAAAAAAGGTCTCAGTAGGTCATATATTTAGCTGTTGGAAGATCTATCAGATGCCACTGTTACTGGATGCTGGCAAAATTACAAAAATGATGTTTTAGTTATGTATTTTTTAATTTATTTTTTATCATTATCTTATATGGAAACCAAGTTGCAAAAATCATGTAAGCTATAAAAAAAACTTAGATACAAAGACAGACATGGCCATTTTCTTATTTCTTTGCATTTAATTTATTATAAATTAAAATGTAAATTAATAATTGTACCTAGTAAACAACCACTGTGTCAATGTCTTTCAGTAGAATCCTTTTTACTTTTGGGGTTATCCAAAGTATAAAACTTAGTTTCTGCCTAAGATACAGGTTGGAGTTCAGGCAAACCTGCAGTTTTCTACAACATATAGGCAGAAATCATTTACATGACTGTCCCTGTGCTGTGTATCAGGCTTTAGCAGTTTTGTGCTAACTGCTATTTAGCCTGTGCTAAAGGTCTAGGGCTAACTGCTATTTAGCCTGTGCTAAAGGTCTTGTGCTAATTGCTATTTAGCCTGTGCTAAAGGTCTTGTGCTAATTGCTATTTAGCCTGTGCTAAAGGTCTTGTGCTAACTGCTATTTAGCCTGTGCTAAAGGTCTTGTGCTAACTGCTATTTAGCCTGTGCTAAAGGTCTTGTGCTAACTGCTGTTTAGCCTGTGCTAAAGGTCTTGTGCTAACTGCTATTTGGCCTGTGCTAAGGGTCTTGTGTTAACTGCTATTTGGCCTGTACTAAAGGTCTTGTGCTAACTGCTATTTGGCCTGTGCTAAAGGTCTTGTGCTAACTGCTATTTGGCCTGTGCTAAGGGTCTTGTGTTAACTGCTATTTGGCCTGTACTAAAGGTCTTGTGCTAACTGCTATTTGGCCTGTGCTAAAGGTCTTGTGCTAACTGCTATTTGGCCTGTGCTAAGGGTCTTGTGTTAACTGCTATTTGGCCTGTGCTAAAGGTCTTGTGCTAACTGCTATTTAGCCTGTGCTAAAGGTCTTGTGCTAACTGCTAATTAGTTGGCAAATAAGTTAAGATGTTTCTCTATTCAAAATCTTAAAAAATATATATATTTTTAACGTTTCAGCAACATCGCATCCCGTTCTTCATCAAAATCAGTCACATGACCGATGTTGGTCTTATGAAAGCATTTGGAGATGGAAAGATTCTTGCCTTGGTCACGTAGTCCCGAGTCCTTCTCCAACTTCTGCCATATGACCAACATCGGACATGTGACCATTTTTGCTGAACAAGGCGATGCAACGTTGCTGGGACCTCTAACCTAAGTAAGTTTTGAGTAGAACTTCTAGATGAATCCAAGATTAGATAATCCTTTTGAATACAACTTCATTCCTATAAGACATTCTTCTTTATGACCCATATTTATAAACTATCAAACAGACACACATTTTTGATGATTGTTACTTGTCAGAGTGCATTCTGGCATACGCCCTCACACTAACCTATTAGTGTGTGGAGGATGATGGCTACAGTCCCAGCAGTGACCATGCACAAGACCGCTTTGGTTCGGTCGCGTTTGCTGTTGACGAACACCAATCCCACATTCTTGAAATCGCTCATAGGCCCAGTGAAGAACTTCATCAGGGAATAGGCCAGACCGTAACTGGCCAGCATTTCCACAGCATCCTTTTTGACTGTTGCGATCCCTCTGTTTAAAGCCTGCAAGTACACAAGAACAAACCCAAATCAATTTCTCAGTTCCAGCTATTTATTTATTTATTTATTTATTAATTATTATTTTTTTTAGCTGGCAAAATACTGTACACCCACTCAATCTACTGTGAGCAGGTGCTTTGCCCTGAGCTACAATTCTCTGTTTAAATGTCCTAATAAGAATCTAATTCAGTCTCATAAAAGAGAGTTAAAGATATAATCCACTACATTAGTATCAGTTAACACTGTCATTCACAGACCTCTTAGTAAGAGCGTAATCCTTAGATTACCATCAGTGTCACTAAAAAAGATCTGGTTACCAAAAGACAAAGTCCAAAAGCTTTAAACAACAACCTGTCTTGGAAAATGAATAATGTCACATGATGTCTAAGGAATCTGTAATTGCAGAGGCTTGGACTTAGTTTCTTAAAGGGAAGTGTCAGATTTGTAGTCTGTTTCGATGAAAGACCCCTTGGTTAATCCTAATCAGCATCATCACAGTTGATATCTAACCAAACTGCACCACTTCTTTCTGTAAGGCGTGGCACGATGGGACAAACCAGCAGGTTTGAATTTTTTTACTGTGGTTTGCAAATTACCCAAACTATCCCCTCTTGGAGAGAGAAATGGTTAGATATTATGTAACAGTTAAATGTAGAAAATGTGCTGAAATAGAAAAGGATGTATTGTGTCAGCTGATGGAAAATGCTGATGGTGATTTACTCATAACCTCACTGTCTGCAGATCTTCCTCTTTCCTCAGGATCACAACACTTGAATTCTTTTTTAGGCACCTCGTAATCAGCATGCACCATTTTCCAACCACAAATTATGTTTTACCGATGCATATCCTGTGCTTTATATATATATGAACTTTTAGACCAGAGCATTGTTGAACTCACACAGAACTTAAGATGTTGGTTAATTTTTATAATTACAGCGGCTTTGACAGCCGTTTTAGCTGTAATTTAAATAGGTTTATCTTAATGCCTTCATTCTGACACGTTATCGTTTTTATAAAAAACAGCTTGTTAAAAGGGCAGTGGTGGATCAAATGGTTAAGGCTCTGGTTTACTGACGGTCGGGGGTTTAATCCCGAGCACTGCCAAGTTGAGCCCTTTGGGCAGACCTTATCTGCTCTGGCGGCGGAGTATCCTGGCTGACCCTGTGCTCTGACCCAAGATTCCTTACTAGGATATGCAAAAATTACATTTTACTGTGATGTAAGTTACATGTGACAAATAATTGATTCTTAATTAAATTGACAAAAAAAAATTGAGACATTTATTGCAGAAGTCTATGGTCTCACATAATACACCGTGTCTAAAACACAATGAATGAACAGAAGATAAAACATAACAGTAAATATCATTATAAACTTTTTTTTCAATCTTTCACATTTGTTACTAAGTAAAAAAAAAAAATTGTAATTGACTATAATATATGAGAAAGAAGGCCACACCACCCCAACACAGATTATTTCCTCGCATCACAACCCATTGTGTTTTATTCCCCTTACAAACGGTACGTACCACCAGATCAAGGCCATGGCTCTATTTGGATAATTTAGTTTATTTCGTTCTGAATCTAAAGCTTAAACTGCAGCCTAACAGCAATCCATCTTGCTTTTTTGATAAAGGTGACCTGATTAAGGGACAGACGGTGGATGCCTGACATCATCTCCCCCACCCATGTCCTTTCTTCGTGTCACCAGTGCAGGAAAGGACCAAAGACATAAATATCAATGTGCACTTTTGTTAGGACTGAGGACTCACTGATTACAATGCAAAATGGAACATCTAGTTCACAAAAACCATGTAAAGACTTTCCAATGCCATCTTTTTACGACATCTTGTTTTGACAGGTTATAAACTAAATCCTTCAGTTTGGGGAAAACACAGAGCAAAAGACCACACAGGTCATTTATGCATTTAAGCTCTAACAAGACAAACAGTAATGAAATTTCAGATGCCTCTCAATAATGAATCTAAGGTTACACTACTTATCTTCTCATGTTCTCGTGTGTGGGTGTGTCACAAATTCAGTTTCTAAATGCCTTACAGCAGTGTTCAGACAGATAACAGATGTCAGTTACTGAGTGCGGACTCTCCAGTCCATTCCTTGACTATTTTGATGTAGGTGTAATCCCTATACAACTACGATAAATTAAGCTTTTAAATAACTGTTTTTATATTCAATGTGTTTATCATAATTTAAAACTATTTATTTTTACTCAACCTACATGGTTTACTTCAGTGGAAATTCTACTCTTAATTTATATATGCTGATATTTGAATAATATTTTTGTGTAATCCCCTACCCTAGTGTAAGCTAAAACAGTGAAGACAACTGACCTTTCAAAAACAATCCAATACGAAGAAATGTACACATTTTAAATGTATTTTTGCTAATTATTTATCACTGGCTGTCACATTTCTCCGCCTTTGCATTTACAATTTCAGGCCACACAAACATACATTACTCTTTCTTTGTACAAGCTTTCAGGGAAAATCTGTTGTTATGAAACAAACTGTGGTCAAATTGCTTAAGAAACTCTAGGCTGATTCACAACAATGAGTGCTGTGCTTTACTATACAGCACTAAAATCATTAAATTACATAGAACAGCATAAAATAAGTCCGGTTGAGATAGGGACCGCATTAAGGAGGTTAGTATGTCAGAAAGAAAGCTGGTTTATACATTATTTATACATCCATAAAAGATGTACTGTGCACCTGTAGATCTTTATGTCCATGCTAAATCTAACTCTTGCTATAAAAGAAAAAAATAAAAATAAAAATCACACAAAAATGACCTGACTCATCTGTTTTAAAGTCCATAGAGACAACCACTAATTTGCATTGGTTCTTGAAAACATTTCAGAATGTGTGCTTTTCCAGGATGTTTGACATCTGAAACAGAGCGGTGAAAACAGCGAGTACGTCCTGTGCAAACACACGCATCGTTGGTGGTAGATGAAGCCCCTGAAGACAGACATGTCACAGCAACTCCTGACACGTCCACAAAATACAGCACAACTAATGATTGTTTTCTCTGACTAGCCACATACACAAGCAAGAATGATTCAGAGTGCAGTTTAGCAGATAAGAATGAATATTTCAACAGCATGCAAGTTAAATCTATATGCAAACGTCACATGTAAATTGTATAACCACATGTGTGAGAAATGGTTCTGTCAGGGTGTCAATAAATCACAGCAGTAATGATTAAACAAACACAGCTTAACTTACAATGCAACATAATAAAAAAAAAAAAACCTCTATGAATCTCTGTAGTCCAACTAGGGTACATGGAGGACCAATGGTGAGTACCTGGAGGAAACCCACCAAGCAAGTGGAGAACATGCAAACTCCATGCACACAGACCCTTCGGCAGAAATCGAACCCAGACCCTGGACAGTGCTAACCACTAAGCCACCTAATGAAACATGCACTGAATTATTTTTCAATGTAGACATCAACATTATTGTATATAGCTCTATAAAAAGAGGTTGGATACAGCAACCTGGGTCTGGTTCAGCTCGAGGTCACAGCCTGCTGCAAAACAACACACATGCATTCATCACACTCTCATTCACACACTATTGTTTGGGCTGATAGAGGCTGCACATCGGGTGAGGTAACACATCGGGTGACACACAGACCATCATCATCAGCCGCAGCAGCGTATGCTGTTCTACGTTCATATGTTCTGTCAAGCCTGTATTGGGATTATAATCACAATTCGCAGATCTCACTCACTCTCATTGTTTATACCGCTTTATCCTGTGTACAGGGTCGGGGTGCTGGATTCTATCCCAGCAGACTTGAGGCACAAGGCGGGGTACACCTTGGACAGGGTGCTGATCCATCACAGGACACACACACACACACACACTACAGGGCAATTTGCATGTCTTTGGACTATGGGAAGGAAACAGAGTACCTGGAGGAAACCCACCAAACACAGGGAGAACATGCAAACTCCATGCACACAGATCCAGTGATGGGAATTGAACCCGGATCCTGGAGGTGCAAGGCTCTAATCACTGAGCCACTGCGCTGCTGAATTCACAGATCTGTCGCAATTTATTAGATTATACACCATGCAGGAGCTTTATTGAGGCTGTCAAAGTCGAGCAGTAATACAGCTTGGCATTTTTTTTTTTTTTTTGCAATGACACTACGCAGGAAATGCCTGGTCCGTACACATACAGTAGATAGAGAGAGAGAGAGAAAGAGAGAGAGAGAGAGAGATAGAGAGATCTGCTCTAAATGCACATAAAGAATAAGGCTGATCCTGCTTAAGGCAGACAGATGATCATGATGAAATGCGTTCTAGCTCTTAATGCTTGATCCAATGAGAAATGTCGCAGTGATGCATGTCGTTGCGCTACTTGCCTGCTCGCCGAGGTCGATGGCGATGTTGGTGATGGCCAGCGGTATAAGGAACCGCACCAGGGGCCAGTAGTGCGCCAGAGCCGGGAGCGTCACCATGTCTCCGCGCGCATCCGAGAGCACAAGAAGACCGGCGACAAGACGAGTGCGCTTTTCTAGCGGCGCTTCAGGCCCGTCCCTGGCCTCCCACACGTCAACAACAACACCACCACCACCACCAGCGAGGGCATCGTCAACAGTGATGCAGCGCGTGGGAACAGAGCAGGTTCGCCAGAAATTTCGGCTGACCTCTTCTCCATTGTTCATCCATCATCAGGAGGTGGAGCGAATAAAAAAAAAAATATATATATATATATATATATCAGTGTGTGCGCTTCAATCAGGATGCGCGTCTCTCTCTCTCTCTCTCAGAGTCAGGTCAGGGTGTATCGTGTATGAGAGCCGCGCTGCAGTAGATGGCGTTACCCGATTCTGTAGAGTCATCAAAGCGTTCCCTTTAACGGCACGTGGGGCTGGGCGCGCGCAAGCCACGCCCCATTGTATGCGTCATTGCGAGCGCGCGTAAAACAAATCTCTCTTATAATGCACAAGGTTTTATATTCTGTAAACACTGCGCTGTTGCCTAAACACTGCTCTGCGTGACAATCTGTGGGAACCATTAAACCTCTCACTCTCTCTCTCTTTTTTAAAGATAGCTTATTTGTTGCTATTTATAATACAGATTTAAATATATGAAAGACTCACTCATCGTCTATACTGCTTTATCCTATATACAAGTGTGTGTGTGTGGGGGGAGGGGGGGCAGGGTGCCAATACATTGTATAGATACATCTGTCAGCATGGTGGCATAGTCGTTAGCACTAACGCTTTGCACCTCCAGGGTTTGGGTCTGATTCCCACCTCGCGTCAGTGTGCATGGAGTTTACATGTTCTCCCCGTGCCTGATGGGTTTCCTCCTGGTACTCCGGTTTCCTCCCACAGTCCAAAGACATGCAGAATAGGCTAATCAGTGTTCAAAAATTTCCCTTAATGTGCGAATGCGTGATGAAAGTTGACCAGAGGTCCTACTACGGTTGTAAAAATAGGAATAAATAAAGTGGCCACCATTGGCCTCCACAGTCCGTAGTGGAAAGATGAAACTTGCCCATAGTGTGTATGAAGGTAGTGTGTAACAAACAGGCATCAAGCTGGCAACCGACCAATTAAGTAACTGCCACAGAAACAACAGATTTATCTCCAGGGTGGGGAGTATTCATTACCCAATGTGGACTGCCAATATTCCAGAACAAAATAGCTATTTAATGTCTGTGAGACAAGGTATTTCTGTAATCACTTCATGTTGCTCCCTGATCAGCTTCTCTTGTATTCTCTCTCTCTCTCTCTCTCTCTCTGAAATTGGTAAAACAAACAACCCAACAAACAAAGTGCAATTTGTAACAGAGAAGCCTCAAAACATAAAATTCATGAAGACTATACCATAGAGAAAAAACCTACCACTGTCTTTTACGAATTCATTGCACCGGATAGTCTTCTAAATGTTAAATAACACTCTGTAAACATTTTAAACAACAGCAAAAGGAGCGCATAAAAATAACAATATAAAATATCAATAAAAATAATATTTACCGCCAGAAGCATTTCTAGCTATTGAAAAGATTAAGTCACTCATGCTTATTAATT
>JAOTRS010000040.1:19921894-19932397 GCA_028565755.1 Dinotopterus cunningtoni
GTGACTGCCGCGATGTGACTACCGCGCATGCGTACATCGCGATGACGATGCTGAAACGATGTATCGTGCAGCCCTAGACTGGACTACTGCAACTCACTCCTGGCAACCTTCCCAAGTTCTCCCACACTATCCCACTTCTTCGCTACCTGCACTGGCTTCCTGTAGCTGCCCGCATCAAATTTAATTAATGAATTAATCATTAAAATTAATGAAATAAACAAACTTTGACAATACATTAGTTAAAATAAATCCACCTGTATGAAGTAAAATACTTAAAATTCCCTTCAAATGGTCGCCACCTCGGTTCATTCAATTCGCAAGTTATTGGTGCACATTTTACACCTCTATGCCCTTGCTGCCACAACCTACCCATTGCTCCAGGCTTTTGACTGGCACTGGGGAAGCCCTGCATCTCAGTGGCTGTGTATTACACATCGGCATAGGGTTAAGGCCCCAAAGGACCAACAGTGGCAACCTGGCAGTGGCACAGATCAAACTCACAACCCTCTAATGAGCAACTCAGAGCCTCAATCACCTGAGCCACACCTGCCCCCCCTACACTTCAAATACCTTAAACTATAAGCACATAATTTACAAAACATACCACCAGTTAATTATTTTATTTTTGTTTGCCACTGCCTATATGTCCTGAACTTCTGTTTCCTATTACAGTTCTGTAGTACTTCATCTGCCATTTTAATAGCACACTTTTGCTTTAGTACTTTTAGACTGACTAATCCTTAAAAACACAACACTTCTTTAAATATCAGTCAGAGAGTATGAATTATGATCTGTAATGTAAATCATTTACCTAAAAAAATATAAACTCCACTTCCTTGCCATAAAACAGACAATGCAAGAAGTGTAGTAAGGGGGACATAAAACCGGTCTGCTCGTATGACACAACATCAAAAGACACACTCTTTCATGTGGCGATTTTCCACGTCTGAAAACGCAGATTTCATGATGGCCGAATATCTACTGCAATAGCAAAGTATTTGCTTAACAAAGATGTAGACGTTTAATTCAAATCTTTCTCTCTGTTTACAGGATGATTCACCCCTCTTTCTACAGGGCTACTCAGGTGCTTGTTCAGTCCATTGTTATAACTTTGTGAATCAAATTGTCATACCCATCAAGGAGTCCTAAGACACTTCACCAATCAATGCATGCTGTATTTGATATTTTCTTTTCTTGATTTTTAACATAAGCAAAACTGACAGCTTGTGAAAAACATCATAACTACCACCATATCAACAATAGAGGAAGTTTCGTTGTTAATAATAAAATGTAAACTGAGCTACAATGCTATTTACAACAGCTAAAATTAATAAATAGTTTCCTGTTTTTGGTGCATGTGAGCTGAGCATTGTCCCTTAACACACAAAATATCACAAACAGACTCACTGTCTAGAATGGAGAAGAGTTTTCTGCACCTGACTTCTCTGTTTGTGAGAAGTGCAACGTTAGCTTATCCACAAACACACTGGGTGAAAGCATGCTGAATAACGAGTCAGGTCGTCATCTTTATATTCACTATCTAGCTTTATCTTCTCCACATCAAAACATACTGTGTTTTTGTATGAATACGAACTACGGAGTTTACTTACCTTACCGTGAAACTAACATTTAGCTCAGACTCCAAACATTCAGCTTAAACCTGAATAGTGAAACGCTCAGCGATAAGGTTAGTGACAATAATGACAATATTATGGTGAGTGGACGCTGGGCCGTACCGATTAGCTCGTGGAGACGGTTTCAAGCTGATCTCAGGTCAGTTCTCAGTTCCTAATACAATGGCTAAGCGCAGGTTGCAGCTAAAAACCCGCAGTTCCGCAGTCAGCGCGATATTGAAACTTCTGGCCTGCGGGTTGATAACGTGATAGGACAGGAAGTGACGTAGGTATTTTGGACTGGGAATTATGGGATGTGTAGTTACCTGCACCTGGCTGTCAGATTTATTCACATTAAGGCCATTTAAAAAAATATTTTTTCAAGTTTAGATATTTAACCGCTTAAAAATATTTACCCTTAAGATCATAAATATAAATAACTTTCTAGTTTTAAGTTATTGTTTTTAGTATTCATAGTTATCTTCTTTAGTGTGTGTGTTTAACTAAACATGAATCATTGTAGAATTTTACCCATTACATGGTTTACACACAGGCAGCACATTGGCATAGTGGTGGTCCGGGTTCAATTCGGTCTGTGTGCGTGGAGTTTGCATGTTCTCCCCATGCTTGGTGGGTTTCCTCCCACTGTCCAAAGACATGCAGATAAGGCCAAATTGCTTATGGTGTGTAAATGAGCGTGTATGTGAGAGTGTGTGTATGGATTGGCATCCCGTCCAGGGTGTACCTGCTTCAATACAGCACTTTGCAGGCAATCATCCCCTTCTGTGGATTACCCTCCACAACTGTCAAGTCAGCAGTCTTCCCCATGCATGTACTGAACTACACCAAAAAATACACAGTGTTTATACTGTATGAATAGTAATTTAACTTAAACTTAAAATGAAACATTTTAATAAATCATTGCTGTAATCATTGCAATTAAAACAAACTACCTGACATGCAACAAATCTAGAATATATGAGTTTTACTTTTTAAATTGAATTACAAAAGAAATTACATTCTAATTTTTTAAAATACACTTTAGAGCATATTTCGACTGGGTGACTTAACTTGATGTTATTTTGTTTTGTTATGAATGTCATCCTGCTCCAGCAAAGTCTGGGGTTATGACCCACTGTTTTTGTAGATGCTTGAGTTTGAATATATGAATTTAAAAAGTTAATCTCTTAGGACTGGAATAAAACTACTTTGAACTTCATTTACATACAGAAATGTAGATTTGGAAATAGTATATTTCCATTCTTTGAACTCAGTTGTGTTTGAATTTAATTGTACAACACTTGCCTCATATCTTGAAGTTTGGGGTTTTATATCTCATCTCTGTTCTGGAGTTTCTCCCTGTGCTTTATGGGTTTCCTCCCAGCGCTCCGGTTTCTTCCCCACAGTCCAATGATGTGTTGTAGACTGACTGACTTTTTCAAATTAACCATAGTGTTTGATTCTGCGTGTGTACAAGGCTACTTTATTGTGCTCTGAGTTCCTGGCATAGACTGCAGGCACCCATGACCCTTCATGGCTTTTAACATTCATACCTCTTTTTTGCTTCCACAGTTATGCTGCAGATTTTCATTAAAAATGACAGACTATATATAACTCCTTTGGTAGCATTGTTTTATTATCATTGTGCTGTGGATTTATTGCATTAGTGCATGGATTACTTTCCATTAAAGCAGCCATAAGTTCATCATGAATCAAAGTAAATCAGTAGTGAGGATTAGTTAAACAAATAACAAAAAATACATATTTCTAAGAACTATTCATGTTACATGTGTTAAGTTTGATGCACAAGTTAAAATAAGTATTCAAACAGATAATGGGGAACAATGTAGACATATGCTTAGGTTAGTGATATATAATAAATATGGTTGACTTCACATGCTTCGCATTTTGATTAGAATGTATTCCTGTTTAGATTTGAGCAATAAGGGTCATGTATATGGGAATAAAATTAAAATTTGAGAACTCGAAATTACATGTGCCCTCTTATTCAGTATATATGAGAATATGAGGACCTTGGTGCATTAAGTAACTGTTGTGCTTTCCAACACACCTTGCTTACACAATATTAGCTCAACTAGCAGTTATCCACCTAGAAAACCTACTGTGTATATGGCATTTATTTCTGTGCAGATTGCAGAAAAGACTAATCATAAAAGGTTCAGCAGTCAGAAGCCATAGTTTTAGGCAGAGCCGACATGCAGGTGCTGGGTGGAGTAAATACTTCAGGATCACTGATGCCCAGTTCCAGGTCAAAGAAGCGCGTGGTAGTGGTCACACTGCTGTTCTTTGTGTATGTCTCATGCACAGGGTAGCAATCTTTCAATGTGTAAACTCCTATCCAGGTCTCATCTGTGAGGCAGACACAAATGTTTGCATTAGAGTATTAGAGTATTGCATCTTTATAAAGATATACCTCCTTTTACCCTTCTGTGTTAATATCAGTCAAGATTAAATCCCGATTTAACACACCAGTGGCACTCATATTTAACCAGTTGGCTCCTGCTGCCAACAAGTCTAGTCTTTTCCGTTACTAATTTATCTGTTTCAAAGTAAAGCCTTAAATATCCTTAAAGTACATAGTACTGTGCAAAAGTCATGAGCCGTCCCTCATTTCCTCATAATAAATTTAATTATGTGAAATAAGTTACTGCAAAGTGCCTAAAGATTTAGTTGTTTATGTAACAACCTAAGCAGCAACCCCATTTCCCCTCTTGTTTGTTTCAACATCTGTACCTGTTTCTCTCTGGTTCTTACCTTAAATGAGATGTTTTTATGCTTGAATGATTTATAGGTCACTGTGTGGCTTAACAAACAAAAAACATTCCTCTGAAACTGGTCAGGTACAAGGACTGGCTAAAAACTGAAAGCCAAAAAACTTGCCAAAAATGAGAGCCAAAAAAAGCCTTTCAGGGAGCATACAGAACTATTTCTCAAGTCTCTTTGGAGGCAAAATATTAAGAAATCAGGGGTGGACTGATCAAGACTTTAGCACAGTACTGTATATCAATCAGAAAGAATGCCACAAAAAATATATAGCTATACACACACTTGGCTAACCTTTGCGAGCTGGCTTTCGGTCGGACCACTCTTGAACCTCAATCATATCTCCAGGTCCACCAATGTAATACTGATCCTCATATGTGGAGTTCACTGGGATGTCATAAGGGTCCCAAACCTCGGTCAAATTAAGCTTAGCACAGGCTTTGGTGACTTGCTCAATCTGGAAATACACGCCACTCTTAAACAAGTAGATGTATTCAAAGAACCTATGGAAAGATGAACAATGTTAGGTACATGATTCAGCAACAGACTTACATTAACTACAAGCTCTGTACAGAAAGACATGCTTTATGACAATTATTATGGAGAATATTCCAATGGACAAGCAACTGAACCATAGAAAAATGTTAAATACAGAAAAAAATACATGTATCTTTTGCTTTTCATTTGTGTACACTCCTATCCAGGAGTTCAACATGGCACACAGAGAAGCAAAACTTTCACTGCATTGCAGTTATGTCTCTACCTTACTTCTATTGACAAAACACAATTTCATTGTGTGACTTCATGGCAGAATTTATTGATAGTCCCAATTGCAAAGCAGTTCACTTTTTTCACTCACGTACTCAAGGGCGTGGTTGTAATAAGAGAAGGGGAGAACAGTGAGAGCATCAATGTCCTAGAGGCACTGATGTCCATATAAAGGAACACCTTTTATTACTTGTTCCTGCATTCGTACTATAGTACAGTACATTGACCCTTAAAACATGAAGCTTTTCACTATTATTAATATTAACTGATAAACGGTAATGTGACATAAGAAGACGACTTACAACTCTCACTAGGAGTTAGGAGTTATGTTATCAAAGAAAAGCTTACTTCATATTTTAATTAACAAAATTACTATAAAGTGAATAATTAAACAATTAAAAAGTGCAGTGGAGAATACAGTAAGCACTTGGATTACTTGTTATCGATGACTGATTGTCTTTCTCATCCCTTTCATTGGCAAAATTTTCATGAAAGAGTAAATCTTGCTATATAAAGTTAAATAACATTGGGAAACACACATATGCCCTGATTTTTTAAAGGTGGGCCAACGGTAACATTTCCAATTCCAGTGTTTAATCTTCATTTCAAAGAAATCTTTAACTAAAAGTCGATACCTAACTGTGTCAACACACATCGGTGTTTTATTCTACGTTTCTTTCTGCTTTGTGCAAACAGCTGAGGGTCAAATATGTGATTCATATCCACATTAAAATCAGGTAAAAAAATTATTGTAAAGTTAATTTAAAAATTATGAAATTAAACTCCAGCATTAGTTGAAATGAAAAAAATCCTAATAAAAAACGCATGACATATGCGAGTCGAATTAAACGATTCGGTTCACCTAAAACAGTCGACTCAGAGAGCCGACCCGTTCACGGAATGCCCATTTATTTTTTTGATTAAAGTTAAGCTAAAGCATCAGTTACACTTACAAAAAAAAAAATACTACTTGGGAGAAAAGAACAGGATTATATGCTATGCTATTATATGCTATGCTATTATATGCTAAACTATTCGGTTCACCCAAAAGGGTTGACTCATTCATGGACGTCCCATTTTTGATTGTTACATTCCAGCATTAGTTACACCTACATAATTATCCTAATAAATAATACTACTAATAAAAAACGCATCCTATATGCGAGTCGAATCAAATGGGTCGTCCATAAAAAAGAGTCGGCTCTTTGAGTCGACTCTTTTAGATTAACCGAATGGCTAATGTTAGGAGGATCGTTTGGCTAATGTTAGGAGGATGTCCAAATAATATATAACGCAAACAATACGCTTCAGAATACTGAGGTGATATTTGGCCACGTACTTCTTGCACGGTGTGTGTCCTGTCTTCTGCTCTAACACTCTTACGCGCTGGTTTTGTGCATCGTACGCCACCGCGGCGCGAGTGTTCCTCCCGGTGCTGTGGTCGTACTGCACGCGCCGGCCCTCCCACTGCAGCGGGGCGATGCACGGATCCTCTGACCGCCCGATCGAGCTCGCTCCTACCGCCCAAACACACGCTACACACACGTACACCAAACCGAACTGCATAATCATAATACTGCGAACCCAAAATCTAGCAACTGAATTTATATTTTAGGCCACAGAGCAAGCCGGAGAGCTTCTGCGCAGGTGCAGGGAGAGCAGGCTCGAGCGTTCTAACGGACCATGACTAGCAGCACGCGCTCAGACCCAAACAGTGCATGCATGCTGGAGAAATCCCGGGATCTGATTGGTCAGATAAATGCTTTCATCCAGATATACACAAGCATGTTGAAATGAAATATGAAATGTACAACAAAAAAGTAGAATGAATGATAGTGAATATACTAGACAAGGTCATAATTCAAAAAACACATGCATTTATTATATATTAAAACAGGCAGATAGAGTACATATAAAAGTTTTTTTTTTTTTAACATTCATTCATTCTTTTTTTATACCACTTATTCTGTACAGGGTCGCAGGGGCCTAGAGCCTATCTCAGAAGATCCAATCTGCATGTCTTTGGACATTGGGAGGAAACCGGAGCACTCGGAGGAAACCCACCAAGCATGGGGAGAGCATGCAGGATTACTATGCCACTGTGTTGTGCAGTTTTTCACATACCCCTGTTAAAATTACATTTTTGTGACCTAGATAAAGAATCATCCCTTGATGTGATACACTACCAAAGAAAATAAAAGGAAAAGAGAGAGAGGGGGGGGGAAACTGTTTTATATTTTAAGGTCACAAGTCATAAAGATAAGGTCTGCCCAGTCTTCTCTAACCTCAGGCAAGCTCCTCCTGGGGGATCCACAGACAACCCTAAATCAGATGAAAAAACACATTTGGTAACTTCTGAATTACTGTACAGCCCATCCATCCATCTAGGAAAGTCTGTAGTCCAACTAGGGACTGTGCAGGCCTGTGGTGATTACCATTGTATTTATTCCAATTTTATGACCATGGTAGGACCTTCAGTCAACATTCACCTGCGTATTCACACATTACGGGCAATTTGAGAACAGCAATTAGCCTAATCTGCATGTGTTTGGACTGTGGAAGGAAACCAGAGTACCCGGAGAAAACCCACCAAGCATGGGGAGCACATGCAAACACAGACCCTAGTGGTGTGAGACCACAGTGCCAACCACTTTGCCACCGTGCAGCCTGTATCCAGTTCGCTCAAAAGTGGGCATACCTTGGGATAATTTTCAAGATGTGTACCATTTAAAAAAAAAGAAAACATGAGCAAGAAGGCAAAACAAATGTACATTTTTTTTCTTCCCCAACTATTGCAATGTGTGCCCTAATGTCTCCATCCACTGGGGCATCATACAACTTCAGCTGTATGAATAGCAGCTCTCCTGGATTGTTGAACTCTTCACTCTATTATTCACTGTATTGATTCCCACTCCACACCGCTAGGGGTCGATATGTTGTGTCCCCTTTCACAATCTTGCTCTGGCTTGTTCTTTTAAAATATTTGTCGATTTCAATATGGCGAAATATCAACGTGGGGACTCAGAGTCCAGCTCAGAAAAAGACTTAAGCGAGAAAATGTCTGATCTGAGCGATGATGAAGGACCAGAGGAAGTCACGTTTGGTGACTCGAAGGCCGTCGCATTAAAGAGCGTTAAAGACGCGCGGGATTCTGTCCAAAGGTATTATTTTCCCCAGGCCGTTCGCTCACGTGTTTGTGCCTGTTAAGCGTCGTTTTTACATGTTCTATTTGGTTTCATCTTAAACATTGTCATTTATTATATGTGTATATATGTATACATTGCGAATAAGTTAAAATCCACGCCACATGATTGCCAGAGTAAGTTGTCTTCAGTTGCTAATCTGTAGTAAGTTATGATCCGGAAATCGATTCCTAAAATAGTCGACTCAATGTTTCTGTGCTTTACTATCCTAAGAATCAGGAATTCAGGTTGTTATAAACACGTAAGGTATAGGAAGCCTTATTGTATGAATTGTCGGATTAAAAAAAAAAAAAAAAATTGTCGGATTAAATGATCCACAATACCTTAACTATATTTTCCTGCCAACTGTTTTGGAGAACATAAAACGACACATGACGTAGTGTATCAATGTCACTTTGTAAACATTTGTATATATTTATTTTTAATACAACAAGATATGATATGGCCGAACTATTTTTTCTGCTTGTGATGAGGCCACGACCTTTGACCCCGCACATGCGTGGTAACGAGGAAATCGGTCTGTTGCTTAGATGCATGATGAGACAAAAATGTTTGAGGGGGAGTTTATCTGCACTCACTCTGGTTGTAGAATTTGTTTTAATTAATTTTTAGAAAAGAGAAATACATAATTTTTCTAACATAATCTTGCTTTACAATACATTTTGTCCATCTATCAACAAGTTTTCGTATTCTCTCATTAAAGAATGTTTTAGCCTGAGCTGCGAGACACGAATGCAACGCTGTCTTCACGTCATCCTCTAGGGCTGCTTTCATGGGAACAAACAGGTGAAAGTCTGATGGCGCAAGATCAGGACTATAGGAAGGATGCTTTAACACCTCAAAACAAAGTTTTTGCAGAGTGTGGGCAGAAGTGTGCGGACATGCAAGATCAATTTAATTTAATCCATTTTAATCCGAAGTTTAGGCTTCAGCTCTTCAATAAGCAATTTCACTGTATAAGCAATAAGCATCTCCTGATAATGTCCTAATACTGGCCCTTCAAATCAGACCACAAAAAACTAAGCACTATGCGCTGCTTTTGTGCAAATCAAGTGGGAAATCCATTTTTGCTCACACCGCAGTTACAAATGAACTGATGTAACACATTCACACCTGCACAGCAATGACTGGGGAGACTGTGTGTGTAATATATATATACATACACATACACACACACACACACTGTATATGATGAACATATTTTAGCTGGATAGTAATCATATTTTGTTTTTTAGGGCAAAAGAGTTGCTGAAGGAGAAGAGGAGAAAAAGACAGTTGCTTTTCCAAGAACAAAAGGTATAAATGTTTTACATAGTAAACTAACGTGTGGTTTCAATAGTCTTTATTTAGATAAGTTCTGAATACTAATATAATGTCTTATGCTCTAAAGAAAAGCAGACTTTTACCAGAAGCTCTTTTGTAGGAATTTGACACAGTGGCTCAAAAGTAAGTCAAGTTTTTATACTGACTATATGTATATACAGTGCATATAAAAATTAGAATATAATGTACATAGGGTTTTTTTCTCATAATTTAATTTTAAAAGTATTTTAGATTTATTACAAGTAAAGAGAAATATTTTTAGCTTTTCTTAAAAAAAAAAACAACTTCTAAATAATAAAAATAGCTTACAGCTCTTAAATATCAAAAATCCAGTATCTCAGAATATTTCCTAAGATCAATGTAAAAAAAATTTAGGCAGAATGTCCAAAATGTCCAACTTCTGAAAATTATTTTCGTTTTTGCACTCAATTCTTGGTCGGAGCTTCTTTCATACAAATTACTGCATTAATGCAGCATGGCAGATCAGCCTGTGGCACTGCCGAGGTGTTATTAAAGACCAGGTTGCTTTGATAGCAGCTTTCAGCTCATCTGTATTATTTGGATTGGATGTTTCTCATTTTCCTCTTGACAATCGCCCATAGATTCTCTACGGAATTCTGGTCAGGTGAGTTGGCTGGCCAGTCAAGCACAGTAATATTATGATCGGCAAATAAGGGAGCAACGGATGATTTCAGTCTCTAGCTGGATTTGGTATCCAGCAGACCGTAATCAGCATCTCCATAAAACATGTCAGCAGACAGAAGCATGAAGTGCTTTTAAATCTTTTGGTAGATGGCTGTGGTGACTTAGGA